>PVIW01002901.1:78026-192727 GCA_004026585.1 Noctilio leporinus | reverse complement strand
AAAGAGAGGAAGGGAGAGAGGCAGAGAGGGAGAGAAACAGAGAAACATCAATGTATGGTTGCCTTTCACCTGCCTCCAGGCACGGATCTGGCTGGAGACCTGGCTTGCAACCTGATTATGTGCCCTGGCTGGGGAATCGAACCTGCGACCTTTGGGTTCGCAGGCCGGCGCCTTAACCACTGTGCTACCAGCCAGGGCTCTACAGGCTACTTTTAACAGTTTTGTTTTTCATCTTTGGTTTCCAGAATTTGACTATATGCTTTTGAGTGGTTTTCTTTATACTTTTCCTTCTTTGGATTCACAGAGATTCCTGGATCTGTGAGTTGATGTTTTTGATCAAATTGGTGGGAAAAATTCAGTAATTAATTTTTTTTTTTTGCTTCATTTTCTGTCTCCTGTCTTTCTAGAATTCTACACGTGTATTAGACCACTTGATACTATTCTGCTGTTTATTGGAGCTCTGTATATTTTTTCCAGGCTTTGTTTCTCCCTTTGCTTTAGTTTGGACAATTTCTATTGATCAGTTTTAAAATTCACCAATCTTTTCTTTCTTGCAGTTAATCCAATACAATGAGCTTTTTCTTTTCTTTTCTTTTCTTTTCTTTTTTTAAAAATTAGGTTATCATGTTTATAGTTTTAGGATTTCCTTTTTTTTTTTTTTCAAGTTTCCAGGTTGTTCCGGAAATTCCCCATCTCTTTTCCATTATATCCACTTTTCCTCTGGACTTTAACATATTTATCATAGTTATTTTTAAGTTCCTGCCCACTGATTGCAATATCAAGGTCATTTGTGTGTCTGTTTCTATTAATTTTTTTCTTGAGTATGGATCATTTTTTCCCCATTTCTTTATATGAAATTTTTTACTACGTATTAGGCAATGGTGTGAAATATGTTGAAGAGACTCTTAATTCTGCTATTTGCTCTGATGAATGTTAAGATTATTTCTAACTTAGATTATTGGTGGTTCACCTTGAACTAAAGAAGTATATTTACACAATGGAATACTACACAGCAGAAAGAAAGGAGAAACTCCTACCTTTTGTGCCAACATGGATGGAACTGGAGAGAATTATACTTAGTGAAATAAGCCAGTCAGTGAAAGACAAATACCATGTGATCTCACCCAATAAAGGAAACTAATGAACCAAACAAATAAACAAGCAAAACAGAACCAGAGGCATGGAAACAAGGAACAGACATTCAGTGTGCAGAGGGGAGGGGTAAAAAGAGGCAAAGAAGGGGAACAGTTTAGTCAAGGAACTAGAATGGATGACCCATGGACATGGATAGCATGTGGGGTTGACTGTGGGAGGGAAGATAAGGAGGGTGGGGCAGTGGAGAGCAGTGGGGAAAAATGGGCTAAATGTAATACAACAACAAGAGAAAAAAAGAAAGCTAGATTTAGAACTTCATTAGGGAGGGTCTGTTTCAAAATTTTTGTTAGTACAAGGGTGACATAGTTTTTATACGACATAGAATGTCTTAGTCCTAAAACGTAATTCTTAATCCTAAGGCTTGGCTCTTTTATAATTTCAATGAAAACCTAAAGTGTTTAACTAGTCCTTTCAGCTTGGCAAGATTCAGACTGCAAATCCTGGTTTCTCTGTGGTGTGTGGGAGCTGAAATTTCCGTTCAGTTCTTTAAGGTTCTACCTGTTATTTTGTCCCTGGGCTTCTCATAGGCTCCTTCGTGCAGCTATAATTCAGGAATCAACCAAGGATCTGCAGGAAATGTGTGTCCAGATTAGGGGGCTTTTCCTTTTGGCTGCCTCTTTTCAGAGTTTTCTGCCATTAGTTTTCAGCTATTCTAGGGGTTTTAAACTCTGTCCTCTGACTCCTCAGGCAAACACAACTAATTTTCTGCTCAGAACATAAGCTGTCTAGTGCCATGCAGAATCCTCATGGGAAAAGCCATTTAAGCATAATTCGTGTCCATTATGGTTTCCTCTTATAAGGTTCAAATGACCAATAGTTTATTTCTGATTTTGGTCATCCAGTATCTTTAAATAATTGTTTTAAATATTTTGTCAGTAATTTAAGTTGTCATCTGCAGGAGAGTCAGTCCAACATAAGGTACTCTGCCATTACTAAACCAGAACTCCACAGAAGGTTTTTAAGCAGATGAGTAACATGCCTAGATTTATATTTTAAGAAAGTCATTCTAGCAAATGTGTAGTGAGTGACCTGTGGTAGGGGGGCAAGAATGAAGGTAAGAAGACAAATGAAGACTAGTATCAGAGTCCAGTGGTCAATGATGATTGTTTAGACTAGGTGACAACAGAGGGCACTAGCCATGACAAGCAGCATATGAATTTGAGATGCAGTTTTGGCAAGATTTGATGGTGAGTAGAAGGATACAAAAAAGGGGGAAGTCAAGGGTGATGATCAGATTTCTAGTTTAAGAAACTGGATAATGAAACTATTTACTGAGAAAGGTAAGATTGAATAAGGATAGGCTTTGGAGCAAAAGTCACATTTTTGGATATATTAATACATCTTAAGATGACAACAAGATAAATAAGGTGGGGAGGGGGACAGAGGGGAGCAAAAAGGGGATGGATGTAATACAACAACAATAAAATGAAAAAAAAAAAAGATAAATAATTGTCAAGTAAACAATTGAACTTATAAGTCTGGAGCTCAAAAGAGAGGTCTAATTTAATAGGTCTGGCTGCCAGAACTTGAGTGAGGTATACCTCTGTGGAGGGAAGAAATGCTATCCAGGGGATTGAGAACTGACAAAGGTTAGTTAGAGCTGGATGTTGACTTGCTGAACTCTAGGAGAGATGAGAAGCTAAGGAACTTAGCCTAGCTGTAACTAGGATGTTGTGGGGAGGTTAACTGAAGCTGCTTTTACTCCTGGACACAGGGTTACAAGGAAGAGAAGACCCAAGGTGAATGCTGCGGGAGATGCCTGCCTGTGGCTTGCACCATCCACCTAAGGGGAGGACAAATCATGACACTGAAGGTGGGAGCCAGTTCAACTCAAGTGTTCCCCTTGCATCACCATCTGGCTTCCTATTTTGGGATCTTTTTCTGAAAGAAAGAGGGACTAAGTTAGAGTCAATATTGATGTCATTCTAATTTCATAAAGAAAAGATGGGTAACTTATGGAAGACAACAGTCTCATTGCCACTCCTTTTGACAATTGATTGAATTTTAAGAAATTTATCCAGCTCGATGTTTATGAGACTTGAAAGGCCATCAGGGAAAAATAAACTCTAATCTGTGAAAGCCAGAATTAACTGGTGGAGTTGGAAGGTGATGCCCAGTTCATCTCTAGTTCCATAGCTGGTTTACCTCCTATGTCTTAATTCCTTAAGCATTTAAGTGGTCCGAAGAGTTTGGGGATCTCTACATTTGCATGGCCATATTCATAATTAATAAGTTGTAGAAGAGCTCTACCTTTTTTGTGTATTCTGGATGTGGAGACTTTATAGATACTGTCCTCTTTTTGTTCCATGGTCTTCCAGATTGTTTCAACAACTCCATGGACTCAAGGTTATGGTTTGAAGTGACTTTGTAACCAAATACTGTCTTGAAATTTGCCTTCTTTGCTTTCAGCATGATGAGATGTACCAGGATGGCTGTGACAGTCACTTCTGCAAGGTCAATGAGAAAGGAGAGTATATCTGGGAAAGGAGGGTCACAAGCTGCCCGCCCTTTGATGAACACAGATGTCTGGCCCAGGGAGTGAGTAGTCGGAGCTCAGGCCCTGCTTTCTTCTTGACTGTCTCCATTTCTAAGAATAGAGTTCTTTTGAACAGACTGCAATCCAGCTCTGCTGTGATTTCCCCTTTGTCCAAGGGAGATCCCTGACCTAGTATAAGAATCGATGAAATTATAATACCAAGCCTAATGGACAGACAAAACTCTTTGCACTAAATGATGCTTTAAAAAAATTACCTTTCCCTTGGGGAAGACTGAATGTGTGATCCTTGAATGGGAGGTGAGAGAGCAAACTGATTTCCAATCTTCCCTGAGAATGTTGACCCTGATGACTCAGTTGGGAGAGAATTCAGAACAATCAAAATTGTTTCTGCCTGGTCAGGTAGAATGGTCATTCTTCTCACATTTGTGGTGGGAAAGCATAGTTTACATCTGGGGACTTAAACTCAAGGCCCTGAGTCCAGAGCCAGCAATTGGCCTGGGAAGTGACCTGAAAGCTGACCACTATGTACTGTTTGTGACTAATCTGGGACTTTGCTGTTTTCTTTAGGGGAAAATCATGAAAATTCCAGGCACCTGCTGTGACACATGTAAGTACATTACCAATAGCTTGTCCCTTGAAACTCATCAGATCAAGTCCAGGGACTGTTCTTTGGAGTAAGCTTTATTCCAGAAAGATATTTCTTGATCACTGGCCAGTCATTATGTT
Source organism: Noctilio leporinus (assembly GCA_004026585.1). Classification (NCBI taxonomy): domain Eukaryota; kingdom Metazoa; phylum Chordata; class Mammalia; order Chiroptera; family Noctilionidae; genus Noctilio; species Noctilio leporinus. Next base: position 188,349 of record PVIW01002901.1, on the reverse strand, counting down.
CAGTCCTGCAGGCTTTGTCACTCCTCCCTGCAGTTTCTTAGACTGCCCCCCCTTTCAAACACCTGTGAATCAGTCCCCTCCCCATTCCTTCCAAACTCCTCACTGTCTCTATAGCCTCTTACCTGCCTTTCCCCTCACAGAGTCTTGGGTTGCTCATTGTCCCACCATGAGAGAATATTTTCTTTCTCCAACCAGAGCTCCTTGAAGGCAGGCACCTTTGATCGGTGATCTTGACAGAGCAGACACTCAACACATCTATTCATTGAGCATCTACCACACAATTATCTCAGAGAGAAAGGGAAGCCATCGCTGGCTAACATTAGAGCTCTGGGGGCTGCAGAGAACACGGAGTCTTCTCCATGATTATAAGGCTGGTCTAAGTTTATTTACCTCCCCTTCTTCAGTCTTGGTCCCTCTTGACTTGCAGTTACGTTATACTGGTTGGACCTAATAGCTCACAGCAGCGGCTTGGGAGCTGGGGCTTGACAAACCTGCATATCAGACAGTGTTCTTACCACACATTCTTGTGTTTATGAACACAACTCTGAAGATAGAATTACCAGCCTGGACTAATATTTTTGAAGTTTAGTGTTTTTTTTGGGGGGGAGGGGGTTAGGTTCTGGTTTGGGCTCATAGGTCCATGTTCATTTTTGGGTGGAGAAAGGAAGAGTGAAGACCTAAATACCTTTCAGCATTCAATCATTCATTCTTTTCTCGATGGCTTACTGGGCCAGTACCTGCAGTTGCAGACTGAGGAAACAGTCTGAAAGCATCTCTTTCTATAATTCCTATTTGAATGGTTTAAGAATGTGAACTCAGAAAATCATCAGAGATGATGAATTCTCTCTAGGCGCACTGCCCAAGGTAATTGGTTAAGAGATTGTTAATCTGCAAAATGAGCAAAAAAGGCCTTTGTTGGTTAGTGCATCCGGGAGGTTGAGACCTTTCCTAAGGAGAGTAAGCCAGGCTCAGAAATTTAAATCTGCAGAGAAAGAATGTAGTATGTTTGCCTAAATAGGTTGTCCTTATTCATCCTCTTAATGCAGTTGGCAGGCTTTCACTTTAAAATGAAATTATTTGAAAATTGGAAGGCAGGCTAATATGTAGTTAGGGTTGATTTAGATTAGGAGCCATCCAAGAATGCAGTAGTCGCAGTGTTCAGATGGAGAATGGTAAATTGCTGTTAAATCTTAGAATTCTCCATGGGCAGGCGGTATTCAGATCTGAATGCCACTAACATTTGTATGTAAGGAAGCCCATGCCAGTGACCTGCAGGTAGCTATACACAAAGCAAGGACTCCACAAGGGCTTCTAGGGTCTTCTCAACCCCCACAGAGGCAGTGAGTGCCCTTATATGGCCATAACATTGGTCTTTCCTCCTAACCCAAAGGTAGAGATGGATAGCTGTTAATTATATTTATTGGCGACATCATTGGCCCTTAGCTTCTGGATACAGTTACATGCATAAGAGGATTGCTGCAGTCATTATGGTTTTTCAGTCTTCAATTATTTGAAAGCAGATCTCATCCATCCACATCCACATCCACATCACTAAAACAGAGCAAATTGAGGCTCCTGCTGCAATTAAAATTGTACCATTAAGTAAGTTAAATTCAGCAGTAACTGTATATCTGAATATGAACGACTGGGTGAACCAGTGTGATATAAGTCCCCTCCCTGTGGCTGCAGCTGGTGATTTGGTTCCCATTTTCCAGCCCCATGAGGGAACCTGGCTGGGCAGTGTTCTGCAGAACCCCAGTCAGGCCTGGGTCCCATCTTTCACCTGTCCTATAGGTGAGGAGCACGACTGCAAGGATATCACTGCCAGGCTGCAGCATGTCAAAGTGGGGAACTGTAAGTCTGAAGAGGAAGTGGACATTCATTACTGCCAGGTAAGGCCCCTGACTTTGATGAGGCCTAGTGGGGAGGGGGGTCTCCTGGTTTGGAGACATCTCCTTAGTTACATTTTGGAGGATCTGGGAAAGTCACAGGGAAAAGTGAAAAGAACTGGAAGCATTTTATGTCAAAGCAAGTGTGCTATTGAAGTAACTGGGAACTTTTAACCCCAGAAGAAAATAAAAATTGAGGCAAGATTCAACAAGTCCTTCAAAGAGAAAGGAGCCCTAGCTAGTGGCACAGTGGATAAGGTGCCGGCCTGCAAAACCAAAGGTCACTGGTTCGAGTCCCCAGTCAGGGCACATAACCAGCTTACAAGCCAAGATCTCCAGCCAGATCTGTAGCTGGAGGCAGGTGAAGGGCATCCATACATGGATGTCTCTCTTCCTCTCTGCCTCTTTCCCTACCTTTCTCTCTAAAAATAATAGAATTTTTAAGAGAGAGAGAGAGAGAGAGTGTGTTATTTATGGAAGCTGGAAGCTTTGTTTCCTGAAGATCAATCAAACATGCATAGACATTGCAGCTAGAGGGATCTGGGTGTGATGGCACCAGAAGGACAGAACACCTGTCAGACTTCCATGAGACCTGACTTTAGAAGCTGCCCCCCTGTCCTGGGTTTCCTGGGGAGGCCAGGCCTGCCTGGCTTGGAGGAGGTCAGGTAGGGGAAGCAGGCTGCCTCCGAGTCCTCCCATACCCCAGGCTTCTCCACTATTTCCTTACCCTGTCCCCTGTCTGCTCCACTGCAGGGTAAATGTGACAGCAAAGCCTTATACTCCATCGACACAGAGGATGTGCAGGACCAGTGCTCCTGCTGCTCGCCAACTCGGACAGAGCCCATGCAGGTGCCCCTGCGTTGCACCAATGGCTCCCTCATCTACCACGAGATCCTCAATGCCTTGCAGTGCAGGTGCTCCCCCAGGAAGTGCACCAAGTGAGGCTGCTGCCACTGCTGCATGGACACCCCCTGCCGCCTGCCTCAGCCCAACTGGCCAGAGTGCTGCCCGGTCTTTTGTATGCTCTACTCTCATGCCCTCCTGGGCCTACAATAAAGGCCAATGTCTCATCTTGCAAAAGGCTCATGGTTCACTGTGTCTTTCAGGGTGAGATGAGAATTGTAGGCTAGGTGAGTGCAGGGGCTCCATCTGCAGCCCCAGGGTCTGCAGGAGGCATTGCCAACCTGTGGGACAAAGTTGTACCTTTGTGTCCATGCAGTGCAGAGAGGAGAAGGGAGGGTAGGTAGGCCTCCTGGGAGACTCAGCCCAGAAGTCAAAGGGATTGGCCCAGGAACACTGGGTTCTCTGGTCTCTGAGTCCAGGGACTTGGAGCAGAACAGAGGGCTGGTCCCCATAGCCAGGTTCCCAGTAAGCTAGATGTAGCTAAGCCAGTGTGGCTGGTATTCTGGGGAAGGGGTTTGCCAGGTGTGCAAGGGTTTTTCTGAGCCCTTAGCTGACTAAGTTCTTGCTTTCCCACTGTGGCCTCTGTGGGAGGGAGAGGTGCTGAGGACTGAGGGGACTGTGGATGGGGTGCTGGCAGGTACGGAACATGATCCCATCCCCCGGGGTCAGCCATGGGTGGTGAGGCCTATGCTTGGGGGCAGGCCTGGGGTTCATATAAGGCCCGTATTTTTCTGAGTGGCTTCAGCTAAGCCTCTCAGCAATTCCCAGACTTAGTTTCCTCACCTGGAAAACAGGAATATGAGTCTTGCTTATAGAGTTGGGAAGCTAAAATAAACCCAAAAGTCTGGGATAACTATAATTTGCTCTATAGTAATGTAAGAAGTGAGAGAATAAAAATGGGGACATCAAGGCTAAAAAGGGGAAGGAATGTCTGTTCCATCAGCATTGGTGTCCTGGGGATTTCTTCTGGTCTGAGGGGTGAAGAGCTGCATTTCTTTTAGTCCCTACCTACTCCAGGTGCCCATTAGTGGAGGGGAAGCAGGTGCAGATAGCACCAAACTGCTCCAGCCCACAATTCCTGAGTGGTGTTGTCTCACTCAAAAAGGGCCTTTCTTTAAAATTTAAGGAAAAGATTTATGTGTGTATGCTGGCATGATGATGGAAAATTGGGGAGAGCATATCCATGAGAATGAAGGGAAGGTCTGGATGTTTGACAGGAATTTGATGGAGGATTGATCTTCATTCCAGGTCCTTTTAACACAAGAGAGACTTAACTCAAAGGGTGATGGAGCTGGAAGGATTTAGACATCATCTAAGTGGCTGCCCCTCCCCTGCCCCTTTACTGAAGAGGAAAGCAGCCCAGAGAACTCCAATGACTTGCCAGAGGTCACACAGCTGCTGAGTTGTGGGGCCAGGTTTAGAACTCAAGGGCCTTGACACCCAGGCAAGAACTCCAGGACATGCCACCAGAGCCACACCATCCCTGTCCCTTACAGACCCAGCCCTTCCTATCATGGGAACCAGCAGCTGCTGCATTTCTAGGTGCCAAGCGTTTCTGTTACTTCCAGGGGCCCAACCTCCAGGGAATACACAGTACAGGCAAATGGCATGGATTGTGTTAAATAAGTTTGGTAGGGAGTTTAATGGGGGAGAGGGAAGGAAGAATGGACAGAAGTTTTATATAACTGCTCAATAATTCAAAGGTTGTCATCTCTCCATCCATCACCCCGCTTCCAACATTGAGCCTCTAAGGTCTCTGTAGGAAACCAGATCCAGTGCAGGGCATTACCTGTCTCTTTCCTGACTGATCGTCTAACACTCTACCTGGGCATGAGGTGCTGTTGGAGGCATCAGCTACAGACGGACTCAGCAGAAAGAGTCTGCCTCTTTCACCTAAGGTGTCGGTTTTTCAACTGCCTGGCCCACCGTAGTCTACATTTCTCCTATTTACTGATAGGACAGTTCATTATCAAATAAACAAACAAAACAAAACCCCAAAACAAAACCCTGAATCAGAAGGGCTGCATGTTTTGATTTAAAAATGGTAGGGAGCAGGGTAAAAGAGATGCAGAGAGAGAAATGGGTTTAGGGTATGTCTCGCAGCCCTCCCCTTACTCCAGAGGTCTTCCAAGGGCCTCTGGTCCCTGGGACTCCCTTGTTTTGCTCACCCTCACCCCAGATGAAACAGAGTCCCTCCAAGTGAGAGTTTTAGGGGGAGTCTCGAGGACAGAGTATATAGGGACTGTGTCATAAGAAAGTGACAGTGGGAGAGAAGAAAGGGAATAAATAAAGGAACTGTGTTGGAATATTTCCCACTTGTCTTGGCATTCAAAAGAGGAGGAGAAGCTTCCTGGAAGTGAACAGGGAAGAGGGGATCTTGTTTGGGAGAGAAAGAAGCCGCATGACCAAGCATTTGTTTGAGCACAGACTCTGGAGTAGGCTGCCTGCCTTGGGACCTTGGCATATCTGTAGGGACAATTTTTTTACACAGCAGTCTCCTCATCTGTAAAATGGGTATACTAGCAGTAATCACCTCATAGAATTGTCGTTGGAATTGAATAGTTACTGTGGATTAAAACACTAAGAAGGGTGCCTGAAGAAGAGGAAGTCCTGGAAAATAGACATTAGCCATGATTACTCCTAGTGGGCAGAATGAAAGTTGGGATTGGGACCTGAAATGTATGGATTTTCCTCTGCTTTGTCTCTGGCTCAGCCCGTGTTGTCTGCTCCCCTTGAATGCCTCAGGATACTCAACTATAAAATGGGGAGATAACATTCTTCACACTGAAAGGTCCACACGACTTCAACATCATGCCTTTTCATTTTGGGTGTCCCAGGTATTAAGAAACTTGTTTAGCGCTAAGGCATCTTGGAATTGTAGGTTCGATCATCCAGAGTAGCTCTTTGGAAGCCTCTTCTTCCATCCCTTTGTCCGTGGCCAGGTACTTAGCTGTCCCAGAGAGGTGCCAGCGGTCTTGTTCTTTGGGAGTGGCTTCCACAGTTTCCCTCCTCACCCTGTCCCAGGGTGTCACTTGGAAGCTCATCTACAACCTACCTCTTCTGCCCCCCGCAGCCCCTCTTTCCCTCCCACCTGCCCCTTGTGTACCTATTCCTTGGCTCCTGCTCCTTTTAAAAGTCTGGAGAAAGGTGGGGACAGCTGGTGGCGATCGAGTGAAGGCAGGTGTGCAGGGAGCCTCCCCACCCCCCACCCCTCACCCGGGCATTTCCCTGGCTAGGGCGGAGGGGAGCAGGCTTTGCGGGTGGGATTGGACACTCCTCAGCCAGACTGCTCACGAGATAATCCGGCTGAATATTCACACCCGGCCCAGGTTGCGAGGCACCGCACCCCCCCTCCGTGGAAGAGAGCGGGCAGCATTTACGGTCTCGCCCCTCGGCTCCAGGAACCAGGTGCCCCACACTCAGCCCTGCGGCGGGAACAGCTCTCCTGCACGTGGCTCGCCGGCGCCCCTGCGCCCAGGGCTCGGCGGGGCGGCCCGGCTCGCGGGGCCTCCGGCGGCGCCGGCCGGTGGCTCGGGGAGGGCTTGGGCGGGAGGCGGCGGCAGCAGGCAAGGGGCGGGCACGTCCAGACCCAGCTGAGCCGAGATGGAATTAGCCCCGCGGCGGAGTAAGCCTGTCCGGCAGCGAGCGCCACGGCCGGCACTCCGGGTTTGGCGTCCTGAGTGCCAGCGCCATGGCCACCCCCGGGCCGCCAGGTGAGTGTTCCCCGCTGGGGACCCAGGTCCCGGTCAAAGGGCAAGTTGCGGGAGGGAGAGGGTTGGGGGCGACGGAGCTGTCATCCCACCTCCTGCCCTGCGGGATTGGTGACCTCAAGTGAACCCGGAGAGAGGGTGGAGAGCGGAGCCGAGGGGCGCTGGAGCACTGTCCCCGTTTGACGGAGGAGAGGCGAGGTAGGACCAGCGGCGGAGGGTGGAGGCAGGAGCTTTTTTGGTGATGGACTGACTACCAATTCCGACTCGGGTGACTTTCCCGCGCCCTGAAGCAAGTTGTTGGACGTTCAGGGTTGCCTAAACTAGGAGCAGAGTTTAATTCAGAAACACTGGGCCGAGGTCCGAGGTTTCCGTTCACCCCCAGCAAATTTGACTTTGGCCTCCTTTGGAGTGTCCCTTCAGTTTTAGGAAGCCCTCACCCCTTTTCCAACCCTCTCTCAGGGTGCGGGAAACCCAGGTATAACTTTCCCAGGGTTTTTTTTTTTCTTAGAAGAAACGCAAATTATACCGACCTTGCCTGGAACAGGGATTTTGTGGGGTGTCTGGTTTCTGGTGGTTCTTGAGGGAGGCATGAAGTGGGGAGTGATCACTGGGGTGAACAAGCGAAGGGACTGGAAGGCGGTGTCACTCATAGTCCTTTGTGAGCTGGTGTGGAGATACCTCCAGGGGCCATGCGGACCTGGTCTAGGGTAGAAGGCCCCATTGAGCAAGGTTAGTTCTAAATCTGAAGGAAGTGACAGGTGAAGGGAGAATCTTAGACAAGGGGGAGGCCTTCCCAAAGGACTGTGCCAATCAGCTCTGTCTGTCAATCACCCTCCCTGCTGCCAGACACCCAGCGCCCAGTTCCTCCTCTCACTGTGTCTTGCCACGCACCTAGCAACCTCCTATACTCTCTGAATTGCCACTCTACGGGAACCTAGGCCCCTTTGCTGGCTGATTGAAGACGCTGTGTGAGGCGTAGGGGGGCCCCAAACACCAACCTCAGGTTCTGGTCCAATTTCCATGTGTTCCTCCTCTGCCATCTTCCTTTGTGCGGTGAGGCTGGAGGCCCAGAGGCACTGGGGCCTGAAGTGAAGTTTGCCTATCATTTTCTTTAGTGAGCCCAAACGGAATGCCAAGTACTGTGCTTAGTGTTACAAAATACTTTCATAATTATTATTTGCTCTAGTTGCTTTTTAACCATAATGATTTTTGCCTATATCAGATAAATATTTTATTTATTTCTATTAGTCATCAAGCATCTTACAAGACAGGAGAACTTAGATACAATAAAACTTTAAACAAGGATAAATTAACCAATGTCAAATAATGAGGGATTGGGAGCCTATCACTTTATCACAAGACCTAGACTAAGAATAGGTACTGTAATTGAGTAAAAATTTATCTATGAACTTCCTGACAGGCAGGTCAGAAAAGAGAGGATAACTTACATGGATCGCATTGTCTGATAAAAGGAGACTAGTTCATTAACATTAAATTTTAAGAATAATGTCACAGTGAAATTTGTGATATTTATATAAGATATTGCCCAACATAATGAGCAGTAGTGTTATTAACAGGTTCTTAGAAAGTATATTATTTATCACATAGGCATTTATTGCATTTTATCTGATTTCATTTTAAAAGGGTGTTTCTGTTTTTTTTTTTTTTTTCTTTTTCTTTTCTGGTTCATTTTTCCCTGTTGTATTTTTAAAAGTGCTGTTTGCAAACCATTAGATAACCAATCAATGAGTTAAACCTATCATTTGAGAAGTAGTGGCTTGCATCAAATAGAAAACTCAATGGCTAATAATGCTTTTCGACTAGTGGCTCTATCAATTTCTTTTTTCTCCCCTGTGTAAGAAAGTAATACAAGGCACTTCCATCAGAACCAGTTCTTATCCAAGTTTCTATACTATCATTTCCCTTTAGCCTGAAGAATGAATGTCCTTTAGCATTTCTTGAAGTGTCCTGCTGGTGCCAGATTTTCTCAGCTTCTGTTTTTGTGGAAAATGTCTTTATTTCAGCCTCATTTTTGAATGATAATTTCATTGAATGGATGTAGACTAATGTGTTGACAGTTTTTTTTTTTTTCTTTCAGCACTATCTAGGTGTCACTATATTGGTCTCCATGATTTTGAGGAGGGTAGCCTTAATTCATGTTTTCAGTTTATTCATCCTTTTGCTCATGTGTAACATGTTTTTAACCTTTCAAGATTTTATTTTTATTTTTGGTTTTGAGTAGTTAGATTGTTATGTACGTATTTAGTTGTGATTTTCTTATTTGTTTTTCTTGCTCATTTTTGTTTACCTTCTTGAATCTGGAAGTTATTGTATTTTGTCAGATTTTAAAATGACTCCAGCCACTATTTCTCTAAGTATTTTTCTGCTCTATATTCATTCTCTTCTATTTTCAAAACACCAATTACATGTATGTTAGACTGTTTGATGTTGTCCCATTGGTTCCTGAGGCTCTGTTAATTATTTTTTCAATCTTTAGTCCTTCATTCTCTAGACTGGATAATTCCTATTGATCTGTATTTAACGTCACCAATTCTTTTTCTGCCTTCTTTAGTTGCTGTTCAGCTCATTCAATAAAAATTTTTTTTTTAGTTATTGTAATTTTCAGTTCTAGAAATTCCATTAAAAAAAATAACAGATTTATTGAGGTATAATCACATACCATAAAATTTAGCCTTTAAATGTGTAGCCTTTAAATTCAGTGATTTTTAGTATATTTACAAAGTTGTGCAACCACTCTAATTTTAGACCACTTTCATCATCCCAAAAATAAACCTCACACTCACTGGCAGCCATTCACCTTTTCCTCCACCCGCTACCTCCTGGCAACCACTAATCTACTTTCTGTCTCCATGGATTTTCCTATTCTGGACATTTTATATAAATGGTGTTTGTATCTGGGTTCTTTCACTTAGAATAACATTTTTAATGTTTAGCCATATTATAACATGCATAAGATCCCCATTTCTTTTTATTACTCAATAATATTCTCTTGTATGGATACATCACATTTGTTTATTTATCACTTGATGGACATTTTAATTTTCCCTTTTTGCTACTATAAATAATGCTGCTATGAACTTTCAAGTAAGTACAAGGTTTTGTGTATACTTTTGTGTTTATTGCTCTTGCGTATGTATCTAAGAGTAGGATTGCTGGGTCATATGCAAATTCTATGCTTAACTTTTTCAGGAACTGCCAGATGATTTTCCAAAGTGGCTGCACCATTTTACAGTCTCACCAGCTATGTATGAGGGTTCTAATTTCTCCACAGCCTCACTGACACTTGTTATTGCATTTTAAAATTATATCCATTCCAGTGGGTGTAAATTAGTATCTCATTATGGTTTTGATTTGCATTTCCTTAATGATTAGTGATGTTGAACATTTTTTCATGTACTTATTGGCCATATGTATATCTTCTTTGGACAAATGGCTACTCAGATCCTTTGCTCATCTTTAAATTGGGCTATTTGTCTTTTTATTGTTGACTTGTAAAAGTTCTTTATATATTTTGGATATAAGTCCTTTATCTGGCATTTGGCTTACAAATATTTTCTCCTGTATATATTCACTTTATTCATGTTATCTTTTGAATCATTTAAAATTTTTATGAAGGCCAATTTGTCTATTTTTAAAAAAATTATTATTTGTGCTTTTGATATAATAGCTAAGAAACCCTTGCCCCAACCAAGGTTATGAATATGTACTCCTATGTTGTCTTTTAATAATTTTACAGATTTAGTTATTGCATTTAGGATTATAAGTTATTTTGGAAAAGTTAATTTGGGTCCAACTTCATTCACTTTTGTAAGTGATTATGCAGCTGTTCCCTACTTCTTGCTACCCTGGTTGAAATTCAAGGGCTCATTTCTGGAATCCAAGTCCTGTTGATTGGTCTGCATGTCTATCCTTGTCTCAACAGAAACTTCCAGAATTCTATACCACAAAGTGTAGAAGAGATGACTTTGCCAAGAAACCCCTCTCTGCTCATCTTTCAGCCACTTTTAAAATTTACTCTTTCATTGTACCTACTATGTGCCAGGCTGACTTAAGGGTCAAAGATGATATCCATTCCCTACTTTGGAGTATCTCTATACATCTGTGGTGGGCAAAAGTATGAGGATGTGGTAAATCTGTCAGGTTGGCAGAAGTCTGGGGAAGGCTCTTTGAGTAAGTTTCTGACGCAGATAGTATCTCAGGGGGCTGGCTTATTGCACTTGTAAGTGGAGTTACTTATTACTATCTACATTCATTGTGAAAGGTACTATATTAGTTAAGGTATTGCTCAGTTAGCTGCTCTAACAAATACATAATGAGTAAAACATGTAACAGTTCACTTCTTTCTAAGAATCTTGGGTGGATAAACAGGTTGGTGGGGTAACTCTTTTCCATGTGGCTTTTCAGGGACCCAGGGTAATTAATGGAGGTTCAGCCAACTTCAACTATGACTTCCAAGGTGGCCCTGAGAGTTGCCATTCCAGTTATCTAAAAGGGGAAAAGAGTACGCAGGAGCATGCAGGAACATGCATGGGAGGTTTATTATGGGTCAGGCCTGGAAGTAGCACGTATCACTCTGTTTATATTCCTCTGGCTAGAATTCAGCTTCCTGACTATATCTGATTATAGGGGTGGTTAGGAAATATAGTCTCGGTGTTCAGGAAGAAAAGGAGAACATGGATTTTGGTAATAGATATTAGTCGCTGTCATAAGGGGCCTATCAAAAATGATGTTTAGTTTGGCATATTTATATTATTTTATTGTGTTAAAGTTACAGATTTGCACACTTATCTCCCAAGTAGGCTCTGAGATCTTCATGTTTCAGCACCCATCATAAGTCAAGGAAGGAATGTAGTAAATACTTATTGAGTGGTTTTTGAATTAATATATGAATAATAAGCTGGTGTAACTGTAGTTAGCCAACAGATTTATTTGCTTCTTTTTTTAATATTAAACAATGTTAATGCAAGTAGTGTCTGGCTAGGATGAGTTAGAAAAAACAGATGAAGACATTATAAGTCTTCCTATAAATGTGCAATACATATTTCACTTATCCTTGAAACCCAAACAATTTGATTCTTTTGGACACTCCAGATGAAATTGATTTCTTCTTGTGGAGCTCAAATTTTTTCAGAATTTAAGTCTACATCCTTATAAAATTAGTACATTGGGTTAAAAAATTAAGAAAAAGAGAAATTATAAAATGATGTATGAATTAGAGATATAGCTTCACGTTAAAAATCTTTCCTTTAATAAAATATTTCAGCATGAAGGATTTAACCAAGGTGCTTATGAGATTTGACTATGATCCTCTGAAGTGAGGTGAAATGATGAAATTCTACCCAAAGGCTACCTTCTTAAAAAGTTGTTTTCCAAATGTGTACTGTATTATGATGGCCTTATATACATACCTTGAGGCTCCTCCTGGAATTGCTCATGTCTCTGTTGTCGATTTAGAAGAACCTTTTTGCCTTCTCATTTGTTAAGGCAAGTAACTTGCCTCCATTTCATTTATCAATTGTGTCAGAACATTTAGGCATATGTTAACTACATTTAACTGACATTTAGCATTTGAATTTACTTGGATTGTGCAATACCCATTCCTACTCCCTCTGGCTCTCAAGCTTGTATTATGATCAAGGTCCTGAAGTATGTTTTAGAAGTCACGGAGCCAAACTAAAGCTGCACAAGTGGAGAGTCCTATCCCTGGGTTGAAGCACACTCTACTTCGATAGCCAGTTGGGCCAAAGCATGCTCATGGGTTGCCAAGCATGGTGGCTTTTCTTCTCTAGTGACAGGCTTTCCTTTCCTAGGTTCATGCAGCATCTAGTCCAAGGCAAGCTTCTAGTGATAAGCATTTATCTTTACTGTGCTAAATTTACCTTGTTCAAGTTCCAGGTGGTTCTCCTTCCTTCTATTATGTATTTTAAGACCTTGTGATTAGGCCTGTGCTTGTCTTTTTGATTCTGTTGGTGGTTCTACAGACCACTGGTCTCAACCCTGGCATGATAGAATCACCCCAGACAAATTGAAGTGGAGCTCAGACATCGATATTTGAACCAATCTGCATTGGTAGGTGATTCCAATCTGCATTCAAGGTTGAGAATGATTTTTTTGTCTCCATTTTTCTAACCTTTTCCAATTGCTGAATTCTAGTATGTTATGACTATCTCCTCCTTCCACAGAGCAGGTCTTATTGCTTCTGTTTTTCCTTCTCCAGAACTACTTCTCCTAGTTCTGTCCCTTGGAATGTGGTGATCATAACTTTACTGATAGTCAAATGCAAATAATCTTGTTTTAAATAAGAGCAACCTATATTTGGATAGACCATGGTAGCCTAGTAGAGATGACATTATGAAAAGTTAAAAAAAAAAAGTGTCTCTTAAGCCTGTCCTCAACCCCAGGTATTATGGGACCTCCAGTCCTTCTTAAAGTCTGACCCAGCAATTATGGGAGTTTCTACAGGTGTCTCAAGTGTTCATGAACAATTCCTCAAGCTTCAACATGGACTTTCTATCTTAGTTGGTGCTTGCTCTTGGGACTTTCCTTTTATCAAATTGTGGGAAGACCTTTGGCCAGTTCCCAAAGCTGATTATGTGCCGGGCCCCATGATCACAGCTAAGGATACAGTGGTGAACCAGATGCATACTATTCCTGTCCTCAACGGAGCACAATGTAGCATATGAAACTTACTGTCCATATGACATGAACTTACTCATGTTGGTTAACAATGCTATAACATAGGGATTTGGGATATTTTATAAAATTCTCAGGTTTACTCATATCTAAAGGTGTCTGCATCCTGAACAGGAGAGTTATGATTGGAAGAGCTATCTTAGGCTTGAATCTTATACCGAGTCCATTTTGGGCAACAGAAATCTGCTGAACTTTTTGGAAAGATAAGAACAAGACAGGGTTTCATCAATCTTGGTTACACCCAGGAGGCAGAGAAAGGTCTGAGATGGAAGATGTTTGTGGGTGGTGAAAGAGGGTGAGGGACATTGAGAAAGCCCACCACGTACACCAAGGAGAGGAGTCGATCAATCTCATTAAAGTGGTATGTGTGCATGTGTGTGTGTGTTATGAGTATAAAGGGGCTGGTGGAGAATAACATTTGGCTCACCATTGTTGTATCATTATACATTTAATGCCAGTGTACTTGCAAAATAGGTTATAACTGACTAGCTAACAGAACAGTTTTGACCAATTATGTTGTTGACTGGCTACTTCATCATAACATAGACGGAGGGACATTTACACTTTATTTAATCTTATCAGCCGCACTTCAAAACACAGTGTAGAATGGGCTGCCAATGAGTAGTTTTCATTTGGGCAACTCGTCCAAGTACCAACCTGTGGATTTTGTCGTTGAGGAAGGTGCTTCCTGAAATGAATTTCTTATTCTTTTCTTGTTCCTGGTCTTCACTTTTAGGATTTTGGGTCTAAGCATTGACTGTAAATAGCTTTTATTAAAATGCCTTTTTAAAGGAGTGAGAGATGTTAAGAATGGTCACTCAGGAAGTCCAGGCTTATCAAGTTGTCTTGATTGTCCCTCTTCCATTTCATAAAATAGCCTAGTGGTTAAAAGTGTGGACTGTGGGCATGCCTGCCACTTATTCGCTGGTAACTTTGGGAAACTTGCCTGACCACTCCATGCTTCTGTTTCCTCACCAGTAAAATGGGACAGCAATAGTACCTATCTCATGGTGTTATCCTGAAGACTGAATGGGTTGATACATGTAAAGTGCTTAGAATAGTGTCTGGCACATGTAAGATGTCAGCTATGTTAGGGTTGCTGTAGCTGTTGTTATTAGGTCAGGCCTGTATTCAGTTCTGAGGGGAGACCACCCTGTTCAAAATTCACTAATAATAATGGATTTCCCAATTCCCTACATCATGACTCCTAAACATTCACCGAGCCTCTCGCATTCAGAGTCCTGTGCTAGGACATAATAGGCAAATTTATAAATGTTTTAAGGACTTTCCTAGGTGGTTAGGGAAGGCTTGGTATAGGAGTAGGACTTTATCTGGGTGAGATTTAGGTGAGTGGAGAGAACATTCCAAGCAGAATTAGTTTGGGGATGGGTTTGGCCAAAGAGGAATGTTCTTATCTGATGGACAGATCAGTAAGCAAAGGTATGTAACAGCCAGGTATAGAAGTCTTTGAATGCCAACTTGTTTGTAAGCCTCAGGGCAATGGAGGTTTTGGAGTAGCAGAGTGACCAGTGAAATAAAAGTTTTATGAAGGGTCATTGTTAGCAGCAAAGGAGTTAGGGATCCATCCATCCATCCATCCATCTAGCCATCCATCATCTATCCAACCATCTAGCCATCTCTTTATCCTGACATCCCATTTATCTTCACTATAGCCAGAGTGATCTTTCTAATGTAATTCTAATCATAATACTTTCCTGCTTATCTTATAATTCTTTAATGTTGTTATAACTTGTGAACCCTGCATGTTAACAGAAGGGGGATTGGGGTTGGTAGGGATCAAGGAGAGATTTAGGGGCAGAAGGGAGAACAATGTTAAAGACCAAAGATAAGAAAAAGCAAGTTACCTTCTGGAAGCTGCAGGTAGATCAGCCTCTCTGGAATGCGTATGTGCGTACGCCTGCATATAGTGACTAGCAGGAGATGATTGATATGGGGGAAGTTGATAGTAAATATAGAAAAGGGCCTTATAAGTCATGTTAAAAGTGTGTACTACAAATCAGAGGCTCCTCTCTGTGCTCCTGGGATTCCACCACACAGTTGGACACTAATGGGAGAGAGTGGGTGGAAAAGGAGCAGGAGGAAGCAGGAGCTCTTTGCTCTCGTGAAGTTAATGATCCAAAATAGCCAAGCCCAGTGGCTGATTGCAAAGGCCCACACAAATGATTGCCTTTCTCCCCAGAATCTCCATTCCTCCCTTGCCCATTAGGCAATGCCTACTTTTCTAGATGTACCTCAAAACTCATGTACTCTAGGAGGCCTTTCCTGATAGCTCTAGGCAGAGCTGAGGGCCTTTGTTCCTGTAGGTCCATGTTCATACTCCAACTTTGTACTTGTCTCATTCCTGAAATGATCTCCTTACTAACCTGTCTTCCTTTCTTTTTAGTCCTCCTTCCTTGTGAGCACCTAGGGATTGGTGGAAGGTACCATGTTCTATTTAGCCTTACATTTCCAATGTATTATGCGATGCCTGGAAATAAAATGTTCTAGTGTGAATGAAGAGATGTGCGAGATTATATATATTCCTCTCCACCCCACTCCACCCCACCCCCAGGAACATTCAACTGTGCTTGGAACCTGACATGACAGTGTTTGCAAGGGGGGAGGGGCAGGGGAGGCAGGCTGTGGGTGGGTGTTAGGAGGTGAAGCAGTTCAGGTAGATGGGCAGGGCCCAGATTTTGAAAGGCTGTGTATGTCATGTGAGACAGTTCGGTGTTCATTTTAAGAAGAGTGGAAATCCACTGAATGGGAGTTAACTTGGCCAGATTGTTTCAAAATGATAACACTTGCTATAGTGTGTGCAGAGGATGGAGGATTGGGTAGGACTGAAGAGGATCTGAGAGGAGCAAGATTAGTGGCAAGGAGGTCAGTGAACTCTTTGTTCCATGTTCAAGGCAAGGATGCATCTGTGGTAGTGTCACCACCAGGAAAGGGATGTTTGAGCATCAAGTGAGAGAGAACCATTCTTTTTTCTTTATTTTATTTACTTTTAAAGATTTATTTATTATTTTCAGACAGAAGGGAAGGGAGAGGCATAGAGGGAGAGAGACATCCATGTATGATCGCCTCTCACCTGCCTCCAGCTATGGATTTAGCTGGAGACCTGGCTTGCAACCTGTATTTTATTTTTTAACTAGAAGTTTATTGTGGTGACACTGGTTAATAAAATTATGTATGTTTCAAGTGTATAATTCTATGATACTTCATAGAAGTATATTACATTGTGTGTTTATCACCCAAAGTCAAAGCTTCTTCTGTTACCAGACATTTGACCCCCTCTACCCTTTTACTAAGACCCTTTCCCCTCTGGTAACCACCATTCTGTTGACAGCCAACAGATAAATGAAGAAACGGGCATTAGAGGCCCTGATGGTGGATGGGAACATGCAGACATAGAATACAGGGGACCCAAAGCTGGGGAGGGGCCTTGGGCAAGCTCAGGGAAGGGGCAATGAAGAGGCAGGTGTTGATAGGACTCTGAAAACAAGCTCAACCTGGTTTTTCATTTAGATTTGGGCTTCTCCCTGACTTTAGTCTCTCAAAGTCTCTAATCCTGTTTCTTCTCCTGCCTCTGTAGCACATCCTAGGTTGCCTGCAGCCCAGTGGGATGGGGGAAGTTGGGTCCAACTTGAAGGGACAGAGCTTATCCCTAAAACATCTAAGACTGGTGGTCTCAAATGAGCAAGAAAATCAATTTCCTAGTTTTAACGGGATGGACAGCTGGTGCTTCTCCTGTGTAGTGTAGGAAAGCTTCTAGAAGGAAGTGAATAGGAAGCAGACAGGTGGATAGGAGAGAAAGGCCATTCTGGGGACTTGAAGCTGAGCAGATGGAATGAAGCAGAGGAGTTGGGTGGAGGCAGCAGGCGCTGAATCCCCAAGTAGGATTGAATATGATCCTTTGCGTTTCCACAGCTCATGCACTTCCAAGGAATGTTGCTCTTTTCTCTTATGGTGTCGTCATGCTCCTCCTAAAAGGAAAAGACACAGTAATGATACCCTCCCTACTCCAGTCATGGAAGTAATAACTAAGCACAGAGAAAGTCTATATGTTGGCAAAATTATGGCAATGCTAGGACTAGGCACAGAGGCTCCACATGGCTGAGCTCACTCCTGGCTCTGTGCATGGGCTAGCTGCTGGCAGAGGGCTGACGGCTGGTCCTGGGAGGGCTGTACAGCGGGAAGGAAGACCATGTGATTAAGTAAACCTTCTGCTTCTCAGGTGGCCTTCCATAGAGCCTAGTCCTGTGCTGTATCCATGGAGTCCCAAATCACGGCCTGTAGTGAAGAATCAGGCTCAGAAAGGTCTCCGAGTCAGCATGGCAGAGCTGAGGGCCCAGTTCAGCTGCACTGGGCTACGCTGCCTGGCTTAAAAGTGTTCCCCAGGGGTGGAAACAGATCAGCTGCGGGACCCTGGCAACTTGTGGCCCCTGTCTGGGATTTTGGTGCAAAGCAGAGTTGGAGTGATTCATTTCTCAGTGCCTTCCAATTCTACATGCAGTGCCATGACCAAATGGGGCCCTTTTCCTGCAAGGTGGAGCTGGAAGTCTTCTGAAACAGCACAGCAGTCCTGCTGCAGGCTGTTAGAAGGGCTGCTCTGAGGAGGGCCAAGAAGGGGCCGTGGACTCTGGGGCCTGGAGGGGCCAGCAGGTGCTTGGGGAGCCTTCAAGGGCTTTGGAGGCTGCCCTTCTGTCAGAGGGCACTCCTGACCTCGGCGGGCCCACCGTTGGTTTGTCCCTGCTCTTTCCCCTGGGAGCACTGCTGGCCAATCCCGGGAGAGGGCCTGAAACCTGAGCTTTTGGCATTCATTTAAGGTGTCCCTCCTGACAGCGTTCCACCCACTCTGGCTCTCCTGATGCCACCTTCTTGTGTGGGACTTGTAAGAAATTATGTCGACCATTGTCCATCCAAAGGGGCTCCTGCTGGTAGCTCCAGGCTCTGTGTGAGTGTGTGTGGAGTGAGGCAAGACTCCGACACCCCCATTTTATTCTCCAGTCTCCTCTCCTCTGTGGCCAGTGTAAGCCTGGATCACTAAGGCTCTGAGGAGACATGAGCATTTTTTATGGACCACCCCCATGTCTCTCTCTCTGTGCATCAGTGTCTCTGTGTTCCACGCTTGCCATCAATTCAAGTGGCTTTGCCTCCTTGTCTTTTCCTCTCACAGATATCCCCCTACTCCCTGGCTCCCCACGCCGGCTGAACCCTCGGGCAGTGGCCAGGGGTGGCCAGAGGCCCAAACAAGGACAGCGGTGCCTCCAAGAGCTGGGTCCCGGAGTCCCAGGTCTTCTGCAGGGATGTTCCAGCCGAGATGGTGGCCAACGTTCTGGTGAAGAGCGCTCCCACGGCAGCTCCGTGAGTGCAGGGATGTGTGTGTGTGTGTGTGTGTGGGGGGGGGCAGCTTGCTCTGTTGGGGGCCGTAAGGGAGCCTCTTGACTGAGGACACTCCACTTGGGGGGCAGGCATGTATGTGTGGGGAGGGCACCCAGGTCTTTCATTTGGCCCTTCTCCTTTTTCCTAAGTCATGACAATGTAATGTCCTTGCTGGAGCCTTTCGGTCAGAGGAGGACAGGACAGGGAAGGGGGAGGTGTGAGAGGCCAGGTGATCCTATTTGGGTCTGCAGACTCCCTGCCTCCCCTCCCACCTCTGCTGTGGTGGCTCTGGGGACTCTCCCCTGTGCCCGGTTGCCCTGGTGATCTCTCAGGTGGCTGCTGAGGCAGCTGGGTATCAAACCACTAATAAACAGTGGAACACCCAAAGGGGAGGCAGGGCCCTCCTCTTCTCCACCTCGTTCTTTCTCCTTTTCTCTCAACGTCCCATCTCCATGGGTGGATGAGGGCAGGCATCAGCCCTGCCGCTGTCTGGGGCAGGCCCTCCTCACCAGTGGCAGGAGAGTACGAGGAAGGGGAGGATGTGGGGCTGTGAAGAGCATAGTATATAGTGAATCTCTGTGGGGTAGGAGGTAGGGGTAGACCAGGGGACCAGAAATTGGCCTTTGTTCCCATGGATCCAGAGAGCCTGCCAGTGAGTACTCCGTGTGTGTACGTATGCATGTTGGCACACCCACAAGGAGACGGGTGTGCCACCGTGCATGTAGAGGGCTGTGTATGTGTCAGAGTGCACTTGGGTGATGTCCGTGTGCAGAAGTGTGTGTGCAGTAGTGCTGGTGCCAAGAGGCTAAGTGTAGGTGACTGTATCCACGTGCAGGAGTGCGAAGGCAGGGGCTTGGGCCGCGTGTGCAGCCTGTGAACCTGAGCATATGTGTGTGCATGAAGGCCAGAGCAGGTGTGAAGGCAACCATGCCTGGGCTGTGGGCAGGTGGGTGGAGGGCTGGGCATGGCAGGTGAACTTGGGCCATTCTGGCCTTTCACTGTGGCAGTTTGGGCCTCCTGGGCCTGAGGGGCTTGCTTCCTGTGCACCGGTTAGGGCCAGAGCAAGGTCAGCCTCCTCTGTGTCTCTCTCTCACCCCTTCCTCACCAGACCTCACTATTCCTGCTCTGTTTTCTCTGGCCAGGTTGTCAACAACTACCTGGATGCCAATGAGCCAGAGTCCTCGGAAGCCCGTCTCAGTCGCACACACTTCCATGACAACCAAAGGAAGGTCGACTACGTGCTTGCCTACCATTACCGGAAACGCGGGGCGCACCCCAGCCATGGCTTCCCTGGCCATTCGCTGGCCATCATCTCCAACGGGGAGACTGGCAAGGAGCCCCATGCCGGGGGTTCTCATGACATTGAGCTGGGGCGGCTGGATGCCCTGGAGGAGGAGAGGAAGGAACAGCGGGAGGAGTTTGAGCACAACCTGATGGAGGCTGGGCTGGAGCTCGAGAAGGACGTGGAGGTGAGGCTGGGCAGGGGTTTCAGGGTTGGGGGGTAGGACAGCCCTGCAGGGCTGAGCTTTTAGGGATCAACATCACGTGCAAGGAGCCTTGGCTTTGTTCTGGAAGGTGGCTTTTTGTTTTTCTGGTGGGAAAATCAGATTTTCTTGCCCAAGGACTTGAGGAAGACTGTTGGTATAGTTAGCGATTCTACCTAGGGGATCCCAGGTAGTCAGTGTGTATATGTGTGTGGACGTGCACGCATCAGTCTGTCATGGGGGAATTGGCCTAACAGAGATTTCTTCCTGGGGCCCCACCCTGTAGCCTTCTCCGGAATAGTTCCCTTGGAATGAAATCCCTGTTTGCCTGTTGATCTTGGGATCAGAATTCTGCTGTAGGGTATGTGCTTGCCTGGGACCCCCTGAGGGAGTTGATTATTGGGGAACCAAACACTGGACGCATTTTATCAACTTGCAAGCTACATATATTCTCACATCCTGTCAGTAGCCTGCCTAAAGGAATCTATGGAAATACATTTATTTACATATTTCGTCCGTCCATCCATCCATCCACCCACCCACCCCCTGCCTATCCAGTTCTCCATACCACAGCGATCCTTTAAAAATGACCTGCCATCGCCAAACTCCCTAAACTCATTCCCTACCCCCTTCTACCCTCCTGCACCTGCTCCAGTCCACCAGCCTTATCTTGTATTGGGCTGGCCAAAAAGTCCATATGGTTTTTCCCATAAAATAGAAGACACATGTTTCATCTTCACCAACAACTTTATTGATTTGGATATTTTGAGTCTGTCTGCATGGTAGACCATGGATTATTCTCAATTAATGTCTTGATGTGATCACTATCAATTTTAACTGGTCTACCCCACCCTGGAGTGAAAAGTCTCCAGCATGAAACTTTGCAGACGGCTTTTGACATGTTTGATCAGTCACAGCGTCTTCTCCATCCACGGCTCAAGTCTTTGTGTGTGTGGGTTTCAGTTGCATTTTCACCTTTCTTAAAATGATAAAACACAGTATACCGAAAATGCTGCGTATGTTCTTCTATCTTCAAAATTAAAACGGCTACACAAAAGTTCACCAATATTGATTTTTTTTTAAATGCATGCTGATCCGACAGCTGTCACAATGCAATTTAACAGAACTGTTTCAAATGAAGTTAGAGACAACTAAGCACTACGAAAGTCATCTTACAGAGAAAACCAAATACACTTTTTGGCTAACCCAATATGTGTTGGTCACCTTCACCTGAGGGCCTTTGGTTGTCTCCTCTGCCTCAGTACCCTTCCCCAGACCTGTGCATACTCACTCTCTTACCTCACACCTCGGCCCAAATGCTCTCCCCTTCCTTACCTCTTCCCTGACCATCCCAGCTGTAATACTCCTGCCTTGTCACTCTATTCCTAGATCCTGCTTTACTTTTCTTCATCCCACTTAGCCCGGCTACCTGAAATTGCCTGTGAGGTTTATTCATTCACTTATTTATATTTGGCCCCCACTTGCAAAATAATAGACATGCTGCTGGATTGTAGTTTTACATGCCCCATCATTAGACCAGGGTAACAAAACCATCCAGGCCAATGTTTGGTATGTAGTAGGTGCTCAATAAGTGCTCGTTATGATTCTTTTAAAGAGGTGTCACACTGAGGGGTGAGGGACCATTCTCATCAGAAACCTATTTAAAAAAAAATTTTTTTTAAAGAT
The DNA here is from genome assembly GCA_004026585.1 of Noctilio leporinus. Lineage (NCBI taxonomy): Eukaryota > Metazoa > Chordata > Mammalia > Chiroptera > Noctilionidae > Noctilio > Noctilio leporinus. Next base: position 166,578 of record PVIW01002901.1, on the reverse strand, counting down.
TTTATTTCATTATTTTTAGAAAGAGGGGAAGGGAGAGAGGCAGAGAGGGGGAGAGACATCAATGTATGGTTGCTTTTCACCTGCCTCCAGCCACAGACCTGACTGGAGACCTGGTTTGCAACCTTGTTATGTGCCCTGGCTAGGGAATCGAACCTGCGACCTTTGGGTTCGCAGGCCGGCACCTTATCCACTGTGCTACCAGCCAGGAGAAACCTATTTTTTAAGATTCCAGTTAATCCTGCCCTCAAACTGGAAGGGACCCCCCACCACTCCCCAGGTCATTGATTCATTTCTCAGCCCCTAGGCAGGATTGCATGTGACCTGGCTCAGACCTTTGTTGTGCTCCTTCTCCTGTCATTCTTTCCACCAGTGTAGAAGCAGTGTGTTCTTTTAAGGCTCCTGTGGCTCCTTGCTGTGGGAGTGCTGATTTTCACTTTTTGAAACTCAACACTCACTGGTGCCTCTCTGATTGGGGTCTGGTGGGAAAGTTTCTTGAGGTATTGGCTTGTATTAAAGGCTAAGGAATGTAACTGAAATGCTGCCTGCTGCTATGAAAGCCAAGAGGCAGGTGCTGATGTAAAGGAAAGTGGTTTATTTGCAGATGATGGCCATCTGGAAAATGGGGGACTCATGTCACAAAGCCCATCTCTACCTCTCCGTGGAGGCCGGGGTTTTTATAAGGAGGAAAGGGGAACAGAACAAAGACATCAGGGGAGGGGGTTGCAAAGTTCTCTAAGTATGTGCTGACGAACACAGGCCATTCTGATAAGGCAAGTGGTAGCCTGCTGTGCATCACCCTGGTTTAGTTACCCTGGTTTCACATTATCCTGGCTCCAGGGTTGAAGGCCAGCAAATCTCCCAGAGCTGGGAGGTTTCAGGTTTGGAGTCTATATCTTTTGAAACTAGCTCCTATGATTCTCCTTACACAAACTTGCTGTTCATGTACCAGCTACATATTAGCCAGAGTCAGCACTTATAGAAACAATGTCAAAAGAATGATGGAGCCCTGGCTGGTGGTATAGTGGATAAGGAGCTGGCCTGCAAACCCAAAAGTCGCTGGTTCAATTCCCAGACAGGGCACATAACCAGGTTGCAAGCCAGGTCTCCAGCCAGGTCAGTGGCTGGAGGCAGGTGAAAGGCAACCATACATTGATGTCTCTCTCTCCCTCTCTCCCTATCCTTCTCTCTAAAAAATAATAAATAAAATACTTAAAAGAAAAAAAAGAATGCTGGGGTGGGTTACAATTTCTCACTGTTACAGTTTCCCGCAGTTACAGGAACTTTTGGCAGTGTGGTGGCAGGGAGCAGAGGCCTGCGCCTTGTGTCCCTGATGAATTGGGAAGCAGCATCATGTTCAAGATATGGACTCTGGAGTCTAGATCATAGATATTTACATACATCCCAGGCCTGGCATATACTAGCCTCATGACCTGGGCAAGAGACTTGATTATTCTGAGTCAAAGTTTCCATGTCTTTCAAGTGGGAATAACAATACACTCTTCCTTGTGTTTTTATGAATAGAACTAAATAAGATTATCTAGAACAGTAGATATTTTACATCTCCAGTGTTAATTGCTATTATTACTGTTTAGAGTTCCCAGATTTAGCAGATAAAAATTTACGATACCTAGCCAAATTTGAATTTCAGAACAGTAACAAATAACTTTTTAGCATAAGTGTGTCCCATGCAATATTGAGGATATACTGAAAAATTATTCATTGTTGATCTGACATTCAAAGAAACTGTCCTGTTGACTTCTATTACTATTACTACTACGACTACTACTGTCACTGCCCATCTTTGCTGCCCTACAGCATTTCATTTTAGTTGCTATTGGATGTTCATGGCTTTGGTTAGGAATTAGGAGGGCCCAAAGATGCTGTGCATCAGGCATTGAGGGCAGGTTGTCAGGTGCTGGAGTGAAGGGAGCGGGGCATTTCTATGGGGCGGGGGTCCCCATACCCCTGCTGAGGTCATTATAAAATGAGTTTACTTCCTCTTCAGGAATGGGGTAGTTGTTTGCGTTCTTAGGAAGGGCTATCGCGAATGCAGGGAATCTACGAATATGGAATTTAATGATGCCCCAGCCCTTGCTGTTTCTTGGTGATGGCTATTATGCCTCCATGCCTGGGGGTAGCAGTCACGCGGCTGTTGACTTGTGCTGATGACCAGGGAAAATGCGATGATTTTCACTTGCCTTTGGATGTGTTCCTGTCCCACTCACCCCACCCTGCTGCGCTGGAGCCTTGGGCTCCCTGCCTTGCCTGTCTTTCATACCCCAAAGGATTTTTACAGAACACAACAAAGCCCCAGCATCCCATTCCCCCAGGGCTGGTTGGATCTGGTCTCTGAGGAGAAGCCTCAAGGACATCTGGGGTAGGGATACAGAGGCAGGCAAAGAGGGGAGGTCAGGTATCCCAAACCCAGGTGAATCTCAATTTCCTTTTTCAAAGAGTTTATGATTAAAAAATTAACATTCAATATTCTCACTTGATGCTTATGGCAACCCCACTGAGGATGCTCATGGTCTGCAGAAGTGAGTGCGCTGCGGCTTCTCCCCTTCTCAGGCCACAGGTGGAGCTGTTGATTAGGACTGTGCATGTTTTGCAAGGTTTAGCTGAAGAGTGTGTTGCACATGATAGGGTCTTTCTTTGAGCCTCCAGGACTGGAGATACCTAGTAGCATAGCAGTTGCTTGATAGGTGGTAAGGATGCTTCTGGGGCCACTGCAGCCTTAAGTGTGCCTGTTCTTCACTGCAGACAGGGTCTCCTTGCTACCCCTGGCCTGCAGCTCTTTAGGGTGCACTTGTGCCTTATGTCTGATGCGCCCTGGGGCTGCATGGCAGCATCTGGGGTTCTTAAACCTTGTGGGTTTAGTGAATAGACTTCAGGGGTAGAATTAATGAACTTGGCTGGTAGAAAATTGTACTTCATTTTGACCCACATTTAACTGAAACTTAGCATGCACTTCAGTGAAGGAGACAGGCACAAGCCTACATTGCTGTGAGTTCCTGCAAGTTTGTTGCCAATAGAAATTGCACGTAGATTCGTACCACACTGTAGTTGTCACACAAGTATCCAAAAGCTTTTACAATGATCAATCACTACTTTGGAATTATGGCAATTTTTAGATGTGTTCTAGGTCCTGCTATGGAATGTGTTGATAAAGGAGAATGCATATTACTATATCACATTGTGTATAAATATTTTGACCCCTATATTTCTATATTGTTTTCTCATTATCTGTATAATTATTTCATGCATTTAAAAACACTCTAAGAAGGGGTCCATTAAGTTCATCTGACTGTTCAATGGCTCCATGGCCCACACTAGATGATGAATCCCTGAGTATAATACCTAAAATTTAGGAGAAGCCCTGTCTCTGAGTGGCTATCCTGCCTGTCCGTAGTGGGAAGGGAGACCAGAAAGGGACACCTGTCAGCTGTTCTCTTGGGACCAACTGGCTCAGAGAAGGGTCCAGAGGAGTCCTGAGGCCGGGGCATGATTCATGGTGCAGGTTGACGGTGCACAGGCATGTTGTCACCTGGGCCCCTACATGCTGCTTGGGGCCTGCATGGCTGTTTGCATTGTGGAGCATGCGGCTTAGTCCCTGGTGTGTTTGAACTTAAGAAGGAAATGGAGGATTGGGCTGAGCGCCAGAGGACCTGGTTCTAGGTTCCATTCTGCCACCAACTGGCTCCCTTCTGGACTTCAACTTCCCTGTCAGGAAAAGGAAAAGTTTGGGCATAATCAGGGATTCTCAAATGGTGCACCTGAAAGTAGTGGCTTTCCATGACTTTGACTCATGCAGTCTGTGCAGAAATAAAAATGAGCCCTGGCTGGTGGCTCAGTAGAAAGGTGCCGGCCTGCGAACCCTAAGGTCACTGGTTTGATTCCCAGCCAGGGCACATAACCAGGTTGCAAGCCAGGTCTCCAGCCAGGTCTGTGGCTGGAGGCAGGTGAAAGGCAACCATACATTGATGTTTCTCTCCCTCTCTGCCTTCCTTCCTTCCCCTCTCTAAAAATAATAAATAAAATCTTTAAAAAAAATGAATCATTATCTCAATGTAATGAAAAACTGCTTTGATAAAAATAATTTTCTCAACTTAAAATTGTTCTTTGGTACTTTTTCCCGTAAACCTTTGGAGGCATTTCCCACCTGTCAGTCAGTACTTGTTGAAGGCAAAGGAAGTCAATGAGAAGTAAAAGGAGATTAGTGGGAAAACTTAGAATGGGACGGCCATGTTTCGTTTTACAACTTAGCTTTGTTTGTGCTTTGCTGTTGCTTATGTTATGGGTTCTTGAACTGAAGTTTGAATTCAACCTTGTTTGAATGTTGCAGTTAAGCATGCTGGTGTTTAAGGACCTTTGTGAAAGGTTCTGCAGAGAGTACTGTGACCAGGGGGTGTTCTGCCAGCTCTTGCTGAGCCCTTGCCTGCCAGGACATTCCTGAGCGTTCACGTGCATTCTGCTAGGAAGGCTGATCTTTGTTCTACATGATCAAAGGGTGAGTGGGTTGGTGAGTGTGAGGAGAGCCATGGCCTTTCTCCAGGGGAGATAATGCTCCCATTTACATCCAGGCTGTAGACTAAAGCAACATTCCCATGTGTTCCCAGCCCTCCCAGCTCTGTGCACCATGACTCTGAGTCACAGTGCAGTGGAAGCAAAAGGGAGGAGAGCTGACAAGGTAGTTAGCCGTGTCACTTGTCTTCTGAAGCGGACAGTGCCCTGTGGAGACCCTGCCTGCCCCTCCCTCCATCCCGGCAGCTGGACTTAAAGGGAAGAACTTTGTGTGTGGAGGGCAATGAGTGGGATTCACTGGTGTGCACCTTTAAGCAAGTCTCTTAGCCATGCCAGGTCTATTTTCTTATCCAAGATATGTAGCCAGCACCTTCCACAGGTAGAATGTCATAAAATGAAGTGTCATTATTTCTACAGTTCTTTGCAGGCATGGTGTGGAATTCTTTCTTGCTTTGGGTTGTCCCTCTTTGCCAGTGGGTCCAGTGGGCTCTCCCATCTGTCTGCATTTTGCTCTTTTTTTTTTTTTTTTTTTTTTTATGTCGATAAAATGATGATGTGTTTTCAGTTTTTAATTGAATTTATTGGGGTGCCACTAGTTAATAAAATGAGATAGGTTTTAGGTATACAGTTCTACAATACATTATCTGTATATTGTATTATGAGTTCACCACCCCAGGTCTCTTTCTATCACCATTTGTCCCCTCTTTATACTCTCCTACCTCTCCTATCCCCCTTTCCCTCTGATAATCACCATACTGTTGTCTGTGTCTATGAGGGTTTTATTATTATTATTATTTAAAATTTTATTGTTGTTGTATTACATCCATCCCCTTTTTGCTCCCCTCTGTCCCCCTCCCCACCCACCCATTCCCCCCAAAGTCAATCCCACCTGTTGTCCATGTCCATGGTTCCTTTATACTAGGTTCTTATCTAAGCTGCTCCCCTTTCTTGCCTCTGCCTCCCCCCTCCCCCCAACCCCTTTCCCCCTGACCACTGAAGGCCTATTCACTGTATTCATATATTTGGTTCTGTTTTGCTTGTTGTTAGTTTTGCTCATTATTGTCCCGTAATGGGTGAGATCATATGATATTTGTCCTTCACTGACTGGCTTATTTCACTAAGCATAATACTCTATTATTATTTTTTGTTTAATCTCTTTACCTTTTTCACCCTACCCTGCTCTGCCACCTTCCTCCACACATTTTGCTTTAATTTTCCAATTTTTTAACACTCCCTATAGGCTGACTTGAATTTCTTTCCCATTTTTCTGAATGAAAGAACATGTCCAATTGTGGATTAGGCAACCCCGAAGGGAAGTGATGCAGGGGTTACTGACAAATGGGGAAATGAGAGATAAATTCACAGGGTCACAGAGACTGATTACTTCTTTTCTGGGTACCCTTGTAAAAGGTCTTGAAATTTCAGTTCTTTAAATATCATGATCAGGATTTTGGATACCACTGCTTACTGTTTTCATGATTCTAGGCATAGATATTTACTTTTTATACTGTTATTTGCTATTTTAACCAAATTGGCTCACTTTTTAAATTAAAATTATTTTAAAAAGAAACATTATTATAAAAAATGGAGACCCAAAAAACCCTGTCCAACAAATAGACAATAGCCACAAAAATAAACCATACCAGAAATAACATCATTAATTTCTGGCTGAATAAAGTTGGCTGTGGAAGGACCGAGGCTAGAGGGGGCTAATCTACCTATTATATGGTATATCTGAAAATGAATATAATACTCTATGTCAATTATACATCAATTTAAAAAATTTTAAGGAAGCTTAACCAGTGTCAGAGAAATTAAGAATATGTTGGCACCAAACTGAAGCTTCATCTTTGCAAAAAAATTGAAAAGAGACTTTCTTACTATTTAAAACTGTTACGTGATACTCTGTTGTAATTGTCCATAATCTCATGTTGTTAGTTTCGTCCTTGGGCACCATTGGCCCAACGGCACACCCTCTGGAATGTCACTTGTCCCCCAATATAGTTTGAATATAGTTTGAGAACAGAAATTGTGTTTTATTATTTTTTCTTTTGGGGGGGCCATGTTGGACACGTAGAAGATACTCAATGATGTTTGTTGAATTGACTCACAGGGTTGTTGACGGGAGGGAGGGAACCCCAGGAGCTGGGTTGGCAGGGAAGGCTTTCCAGAGAAGACGGAAGTCTCTTCCCAGCCCCGCTCCCTCTCCCAGCACCTGGAAGCCCCACTTGCTCTCCACTGAGTCCTCTCCCGTTCCTGCTTCTCAGGCAGCAGCTTTGCTTTGGTTCTTCCATCTCCTTCCCCAGCCAGTGAAGGAAACACCAAAGCAATAGGCAGCTCTTTCAAAGCCACCCACCCTGAAGAGAGGGCTGAAGGGAGCAACAACTAAGGACGAGAGAGGGAGGGTGGGAGGGGAGAGGGACAAGGACTTGAGCTCTGTGAACTTCTGTGTACATGTGAACGTCTGTGTGCATGTGAATGTGTGGGTAGAAGCCTTTCGTAGTGAGCCTGAGTGAGCCTTTATGCGCTGCCCTCTGGTCTCATAGGGAGGGGATTTTGTTGACCTGCTAGGGGAAGAAGTTGAAGCCTTGGGGTTGTTAGCAGTTTCTTTCTTTCTTTCTTTTCCTATTTTCCCATCCTTCCTTTCTCTCTAGTCCTCTCTCTCTCTCTCTCTCTCTCTCTTTCTTTCTCACCTCCCCCCCCCCCCCCGCCCCCCAGCACCCTCAAGCTCTGTACTGCTGGACAAATTCCACAGCCCAGAATGATCTGTGTTGTTATGGGCTTGGTGATGTTTGTCTTGATGATAACCGATGATAACCAGGCTGGTCTCCGTGATGCACTTTAAAAATCTTCCAGGAAAAGGTGCAGGCACTCCTTCCCGTGGATAGCATGTCAGGGCCTGTTTGATGGCTCTCTCCTGAAGGGCTCTCTGGCACTGGGGTCCTGCCTTCATCAAGTCACCAGTCATCTCCTTCCCAGTGTTACTAGGAAAAGCTGTTCTCTCCCTTTTGCTACGGGGACCTCAGGACTCTGGACCCTCCCTCCCTGGGCACCTTAATGTTGCTTTGAGGTTATCAGTAATGACAACAAACACTTCTACTGTGTTAGCTACGTAGAGTAACTAGTTTAATTCCTATAACAACCCTATGAAGTCTGTTACTGCCCCAGAAGATGTAATCGGTGAAACCAACATGAAACAATCCAATTAATTCTACAGAATCGGGAAAGGCTAAAGAATTAGTGGCAGCAGGTATTGCTAAAATGTACATGGGAGGGTGAGGTGAATAAAATAGGATTGATTGAAAGACAGCCTTTGGAAAAAAAAAAAAAAGACAGCAGTTTGAACCTCAAATCACCTTCATGCTGCAGATAAGGTGGCTGTTTTTCCCCCACCACATGAAAGAATGGAAAGTTTATTCTTTAAAATAAAAAAACTACCCTACAGAAGTTCTACTGTGAGGCTTACTCTCATCACTAGGGGGGTCAGCAGCTAAAGCAGGTTCAGGAGAGGAGGGAGCCTCTTCACTTGAGAGTGTTCTCTACCCCTGTCTTTGTCCCTGTTCTGCCTGCCCTTCCCTCTTATCTGCCTAGGTGGCAGGTTACAGGTTGGAAAACAGCTGGATTCCCACAGATACCTTTTAATTACCCACAGGCCTTGTTTGTAGCAGGAATCAATCTACTCAGGACTACCCCTGGGACAGCTAAATGGAGCTGGATTCAACAGGCAGGGGTTAGAGTTGGCAGGAGCCCCCTGGAGAGCGAGGCTGGAGGATGACACAGCAAGAATTAGAGAAAGAGTGCAGGGTGCAGGGTGGTGTCTCCAGCCACTTTAGGGCCCCAGCACAGAAGATGGTGAGCCAGCAAAGAATGCCAGCCCTCCCTGGGAACAGGGCTCTCATCAGAGGGACAGTGCTGGCACCAGGGGGCATTAGTCTTGGTGGGCCCAGGTTCCTTCTTCTGCAGCCACTCCTCCCTGCTTCTCCCATAACTCTTCCTCCTTCACATCCTCTCTGAGACCTTTCATGCACGCCCTTCGGTAGAACTCTGCTTGCAGTCCTTGCACTCTTACTAGGGATCAAAGCTTTAGGCAAACGGTTGTGTATCGGGCACCAGCAGATGGAACAGCGGGGTGGAAATCACACCATATTGGCTCTTTCCTTTTCTCCATGGCCCTAGACAGGCTTCCCTCCTTCCTTTACACCAGCTGTCATAAGCTGCTTACGGTGCAGCCTAAATGCTGTAACAGCCAGGCAACATTTGGGGTGGAGCACCCCTTACGTGCAGAGGCTTATGCTGGTCTGGGCTAGAGGAGGAGGTCGATGACGTGGTCAGCACATTTGGGGGAGGTCAGCATTTAATGAAGGAGACAGAAGGCGGATGGTTTCTCAGGGTCGTGCAGGATGACCCCTGCCCATGCGCAGGTTTATTGCATGTGTGGGCTCCTTATGGAGGGTGAATGGTTAATCTGCTAACAGCCTCTTGCATTCTGGGTCGTTCCCTCCTGCTGTTAGGATGCTCAGGAAATGGAACCTAATTCAGTCATTAATCTTAGCCTAAGCCAAGCTGAATCAGACAGACGTGCTGGGATCTTCCTGCCTTGGACAGAGAGTGTCATTCCCTCCAGGACCAGAGGGCGGCCGTTCATGGGCTGTAGCACTCACCTCCACCGGTCTGGGTAATTGCAAGCCGCCTGCACAGACCTTGCCCACTCACATCCTAACTGTCTTGCCATAAAGACTAGAACCAAGAGGGGCAGGGCTGGAAGGTTTCCTGAAGGAGAAAGTTCTGATGTAAAGCCAAATCGGAATGCCAGACTGAATCCAAACCCCAGCTCAGCCACCAAGTGATGTATGCATAACCTTGGGCACATCATAGGATGCTTCCAGTCACTGCAGTCTTATCTGATCTGTTTGAGTTGTTTCGAACCAGCCTGGCACATTCTGGGGACTTAACATTTGTCAAGGAAGCAGATGATTAGATGAGGTAAGGCCCAGAGCGGTGTCTGATGTCAGGCATATATCAGAAGCTGTTTAAGTTGCTATTATAGCTCCTTAATCTCAGGTCCAAAGATCCCGGAAACACTTTTGTCTTTTTCTGGTCTTTAGGCATACTTATCTATAAATTGGAGGTCCTCTCCCATCCTAATTATTTTTATTCCTCTGTGGGCCTGGCTGCATGGACCAGTGCAAGACTCTGACACCTGCCTGCCATCCAGACACCCCAGAAAGCCCCTGTACAAAGACAGCTGCTTTCCTCACTTCTTTCTAGAGTCTCTGGAAAGCTTGCCTAAGAGCTAAGGTCCCCTATCAAACCCCTCACCAGAAGGCTGAATGGTCCCCAGGAAGACTCACCTGAAATCATTGCGCTGGTGAGCAGGTCATCCACCTTAGTGTCTGGTTTGAGCTAGAAGTCTAGCCTGCTATATCGAACAAGTATTTTGAAAATTCTCATCAAAATGTCAGTGTATTAATTGTAGCTTATTCAATGAGTCTTTTTTGAAAGTGAACAATCAGCCTAATTTACCAGCTTTCTAAACTAGACTTTTACACTCAGGCTTGTTTGAAGCAACGCACACTTGTACCTCTCTCACTGTGCGTTGGCTGCAAAGGGTCTCCTACACGCTACACCCCATCTAGCTTATGAAGCTGCTAGAGGAAGTGAGACTTTAAGTGGCCTCTTTGCTTGTTCTGGCAGTGTCTCAAAACTCAGGAGGGAAGTTCTTCTTGAGGTCTAACCTCAATCCCTCCAGAGCAACCCTATGTTGGTGAAGGAACAGGTCAGATGACATGCATTTGATTGGCCCCTCTGGGTCTAATGTACATGGGAATTTGTCTCAGGAGCCTCATTTTGAGGCTCCAATGTCCCAGGCAATGGAGCCAATAGGAGGACTGGAGAATATCTGAGGAGGAAGGAGCCTGGCCATTTGCAGATTGGATCTTTTCCTGGCTTTGTCTCAGATTTTACGACTTTCCCAAGTGATTACATTTTAGCGTTTTTGGCTGGTTTGGGTTCTTGCATCTCTTGTCTTCTGTGGCATCTATAAGCAGGCTGGTTCACTGTTTTCTGCAGAATCAGTCTTGGTGGTGGGCTGCATGAGATGTCTGAAGGTCATCTTGCCCATGCCCCTGCCTCTGGAACAGGCTTCCTGTGTCCTATTGCTTCTGTCATCTTCCCACATGCTTCTTTATCATCTCAGTCTCCCTGTGCTTCATAGTGACAAAGTTCTTTCTAGAGTCTGGCTTGAACCTCTCTTGCTACCATCTCAACCCCTTGGTCCACATAGTCCTGGCCTCGAGGGAGGCAAAGAACAGCTGCTTGGCTCCGCCCCTGTTCCTTCCTTGTTCTTGTTGGGGTATCACCTCTGTGCATCCAGCTCGTGAATCCCCCAGCAATTTCTTTGTCACTAGATCACATTGCAAGCTCCTCTCCAAATGCTGTCTGGCTGCTTCCTGTTCCAGGCATCTCCCTCCCACCTGAGTATTTGTGTTTCTGATTATTTATCCCCAGATGCAATGGCCACATTTTTCCAGGTTGAATCTGCTCATTGTTACTTCCTGCCTGGGTTTGCTAACATCTCCAGGTCCCTTTTGCAGCCGGCGCTGCAGGCTTACTCGGCATGGAAACGAGGATCTCTGGCCTTCAGAAAGCACCATGGAGGCAGTGGGATGGGGAGAGCTGGTTCCCCTGCTGAGGGGGGCCCAGCCCAATGTGAAGTCCATGGCCCTCCCCAGGAGAACATCTGAACTGATGAACACAGAAAGCCATCAAATGCTGCCAGCAGGGGGACGACCTAGAAGGAGACCTGTCCCAGCTGTTGGGCCTTTCTCTTCGTCTCCTGAGCTGAGAACAAGGAGACACCTTCTGCCCTCTTGGCTCTTTCCAAACATCCATCACCAGTTCTAATTAAATACTCAGCAGATGAAGTGACTGAGCGCTAGAAGAGGGGGCTGGGGGTCCCTTTCCTGTCCAGGGCAGGGGTTGGGCCAGGGTGGCAGGGGCCACTCGTTGAAGGCAGAGCGAGAGTAAGTGTGCCCCCAATTTTTTTGAGAAAAGGGAAACTTTATTGTATTTTAATCTTCTTCAATTTTATTTTACTGTAAGCCCTGATGACTGAGAAATCCAGAGCTGGAAGGGACCATCAAGAGTCTTTAATGCTCATCTCACTTGACAGATGGAGACCCATGGAAGTTCATAAACCTTTTCAAGTTTATGAAAGCATTCGAAATCGTTCTTTGACCCCCAGATGGGTGCTCAGTATTAGGCATGGAAAGTTAAACCTCTCATGCCTAGGAGTGGCTCCGAAACGGACACCTCTCCAAATAACCCTGTCTTACCTGCATGTTTCCTCACTCTTTACCTTGAACCAGGGCTAGAGGGAGAAGTTGGGCATAGCAGTCAGCTCCAGCCTCTCAGGGCTCCTGGGGTACCAAGATTAAATTGAAATTCAAGTGTGTGGATGGAGGTGAGCTGGATACTGCTCCCAAGAGATGGTCAGAACTTGAGCGGCATCCTGCCCTGTCCCGATTCTCTGCCTCTGTACCCGACCACAGCTCCTGAGATGTGAACATGTTGCTTCTATTTAGGAACCTTCCTCAGAAGATGCTGATGAATTTGGAGTGATTTTCAAATTCATTGGGGGAAATAGCAGCTGCAGCTCTAAACACAAACACACACCCTTGCGCTGCTGTGTCCCCTTACCTCCCCCGCTGACCTCCTCCTTGATCTAGGAAAAGCACACACACCCAAACCACGTAGCAACACATAAACCTCTGTGAATTACGTGAGTGATTTGAGGGACCACTATGGGAAGAAAGAGGGATTAGCTGTCCTGCAGACTGGCAGATACTGCGCCAGGAGACTATGTGGCCTGAGGAACATGTGTCTGGAATCCCAGGGACCTTTGCATCCCTGGTTTGTGAGCTCTTTGCAAGGCAGAGCTGTTTCTCTCTTCTAAGAACAGTCTACTTCCCTAGGGAAGTGGGGAGGAGAAAGGGAACAGACATTTGCGGTCACCTGAGCGCATGCCAGACTTTTATATTCTCCTAACAAAATGATTATGAAGTAGCAGTCGTGAGATGATGGTTTCCATTTTATAGCAATGGAGGATTTCAGAGATGAAGGTGGAACCCTGCTTCAGAGCTGGGCATTGAACTGCTGTCTTAGTTCCCTGGGTTCTGTGGACTCACCTGACAGAGGACCTCAGAGTCCACGGTGGGGGCCGAGGGGGATGCTGACCCACCAAATGCATCTGTTTCCTCCTCTGAAGGTGAAAATGAGGCAGTTTGGCTCTTTGGCTGAGTTGTTAGAATTTTCAATAACATGAAGCCTGTAGTCCTCTGAGATGTGATCAGAAATGACTGTTAAAGAGATATTTGTTGGGCCTGTAAGCTGGAAGCACTGTCTAGAGCAGCAATGGCCAACATTTTTCATCTCATGGTATACATAAACTAATTAGTAAAAGTCTGTAGGACACCAAAATATATGTTATTTGCCAACCTAACAAAAAATAGGTATAATTTTGATTCACTCACACCAAATGACTATTGTTGTGTTGGCTGTTGTCATTTTTTAATTTGCTAATCTGAGGGAAAAGAAGTCAGTGTCCCTGACTAAACAGTGAGGTTCTGCATGCTTTAAAAATTCCTGTGGCACACCGGTGTTTCTCTGGTGGCCCATGGGTTGAAAATTGCTGGCCTAGAGGGATGTTTTCATCAGCGACTCCACAAAGCAGCTACTGTGCACGGCCGCCTGTTGGACGGAGGGCAGAGCCCCGCTCAGACAGCCAGCACGGGGAGTCTCTGCCACCTCAGCAAGAGACAGTAGACTTCTTGGGCTGCAACTTGCTTTCACATGCTCCTTTTTAGAAACACCTTTTTAAACCCATTATCCCTTCTGGTTATGACCTGCTCACTCTTCCTCCTCATAGCCAGGCTTAAAAATAATAAACTTTTTAATGAAGTGTAACATAGATAAACACTCAAATCATAAGTGTACAACTTGATGAATTATCACTAAGTGGATACACTTGGGTAACCACCATCCCGATGAAGGAAGAGAACATTTCCAGCCTCCAGAAGCACCCTGAGGCCTCTACCCAGTCACAGCCCTGCCCCCACTCCCAAAGATCATGACTTCTAGCATCACACACAAGTTTTTCCCGGTTGTTTGAACTTTATATAATGGAATCATATCGCATATTTTCTGTGTCTGGCTTTTTTGTTTTGTTTTGTTTTTTTGCTCAACCTTAATTGTGTGAGATACATCTATACTATTGTGTGTAGTGGTAGTTCATTTATTACTATACTGATATTTATTTCATTGTTGGAATGTATCTCAATTTACTTATCCATTCTACTGTTGATGGATGTTATGGTTGTTTCTTGTTTTAGGCTATTATAAATAATGTTGCTATGACTATTCTTTTACATATCTTTTGGTGAATTCCTTTCTGATGGGTATATACTTAGGAGTGGAATTGCTAGGTCATATGGTCTATATAGGTTTAACTTCAGTAGACACTACTGAATAGTTTCTGAAGTATTTGTAACAGTTTATATTCCCCATTATCTGTGTATGAAAGTTCCAGTTTCTCCAATACTTGTCAACACTTTGTATTGTCAGTCACTTATATTTTAGCCATTCTGGTATATGTGTGGTGATATAATTGGTAATTTCTTAGGGCAACTGAGATGAAAATCAGTTCATACGTATTTTTAGCCATTTGTATATACTCATTTGTAAAGTTCTTGTTCAAGTCTATTGACCATTTAAAAATATGGGCTATCTGTCTTTTCCTTGGTGATCTGATGGAATTCTTCATTCATTTTTTATGTAAGTCCTGTGTTGAGTTTGTATTTAGGAAATACCTCATTTCCACATTGTGGTTTTCCATTTCACTCTTTAATTGTATCTTTTGCTGGATAGAGGTTCTTTATTTTAGTCCAATTTATTGATAAGTTTTTTATGATTAGTACTTTTTGTGTTCTGTTTAAGAAATTGTCCTTATCCAAGTCATAAATGTATTCTTTAATGTTATTGTCAGAACCTGTATTGGTTAACCCTTCACATTTAGATCTACCGTCCACATAAACTTGATATTTTTTTTGTGTGTGTGTAATGATGTGTGAGTCAAGATTAGTATTTTTTTTCACAAGGATATTCATTGACCCAACATCATTTATTGAAAGAACCACCCTTCCTGCTGCTCTGCAACATTATTTATATCATAAATCAAGTGTGTGTGCCTGCTTTCTGGAATAATTTATTCCATTCTCTGCTTGACTATCCTGTCCTAACACCACAATATTACTTTTTTGAAGATCTATTTGGCTTCATGAAGCAATTCATGAATTAGGCAGCATCTCACCTAGCAACTATTAGCTGCACTTTATAGTAAATATAGACTTTCAAAGTATCTTTACTTACCATTTCTATTTCTTTATCTCTTAGTCAAGCTACTTCCATCTGCCTTTGTTCTCACCACTCTGCCCCAAGGGCTTCTGTATAGATGACAAGGGTCCTTCAGTTGGTACTAAATCTAACAGAACTTCTTTTTTTTTTTTTAGTTCTCAGCTTCCTTTACCTATTTTCCACATTCAGCACAGTTAACCAGTTCTTCCTGTTTGAAACACTACCTTCCCTGAGTCCAGACTTGCCTGATTTTTCTCCCCCATCCATGGCTATTTCCTCAAAGTCTCCTTGGTTGGGTTATTCTGCTCTGATTTCTAAATGTCAGACTTGTTCAAATCTCATTCCAAGGCTCTCTTCTGTTCTCATTTTATAGTTACTCTCAAGATGATTTATTTTATTCCCAACATTACTATTGCCAGCTTTAGGTTAAGAAAGTTCCCAAATTTATATTTCCAGTGACAATTTTCTTGAGAGCTTAAAGTCATGGATTACTTCAACCAGAACTTTTCCTCAGTGGATCTCTTCCTGAGTTATTATTTCAGCACAGAGTTTTCTTCTCTTTCCTGCCTCTTCTATATGTGCCCAGATCCCAGGCAGTTAGGATAAAGGATTCAATTTCTTTGAGATTCAGTTGCCAAAAATCTCTAATGGTGGTGGTAGGGGTGGGGGTATTATTTCTCTCGTTCACAAGGACATTGGGAGAATTACCTGAATTATTTCTGTAAATTTCTTTACTTTTTTTGGAGAGTGGTATTATCCCCACAAAATATTAATTTTCATCCCTCTTAGGGTTCTATTAAGCACCTCTCATCTTCAGTGTTCCTGTTTTCATCTTCATTCTGACTATATGGAATGGCGGGGCATAAAAGGCGGTGGGGATGAGGGCACAGAAATGCCAAGTGAATTTCTCCCACTACAACTGGTGGACAGATCGAGATAACAAACCCCTCAATGTTTTTTTCCTTCAAACTCCCCTTACAAAGAACATCAGTGATCCTTAGAAACCTAGAGGTGCAAATGTCCAGCCTCCAGCCTTGAATATAATTAGTCCAGGGGAGGGAAAGAGGCAGGGAAGAGCTGCTCTTCTATTCCACTGCAGGACTGAGGAACAAACTCATTTATTTGCTCTGGTTTATGACCTGTGTTTCCTCCTGATCCTTATTACAATCATTTGAGACCCTTCCTAGGCCAAAGTCATCCACTGAACCTCTGAAAGCTGGGGTTTTAATATTATAAGTAAATACTAATCAGGATTTCCACTAGATTTAAAGTGTTTCTTTTCTCTAGTCCACTGGATCTCAGGTTTGAGCATTATTGGAATCCATGGAAAAGCTTGTTTATGAATATACCTCCTCATGTACTTTTATTAGTCATTCTTCTAGGGTTATAATAGAGAGACTAATTTTCTGTAGTCTACTTAAAATCACCTAAGGGAAGTATGGAAACCTTACCACTGTATAACTCCCTTTTGTCTCATTGTTTGCTCATGTATTACAATTACGTAAGTTGAAAGGCCTACCAGAAAATGTTATACATTTTACTTTTACCTGCCAAACACACTTTTAAAGAACTCAAGAAGAGAAGAATGGTGTAATTTATTTACTCAGATATTTACCATTTTTGTGACTTTTTCTTCATTCCTGATGTTTTTGAGCCAGATCTAGAGGGCTTCCCCCTGGGATTCCTCTGTCTATGTTGTTGAAGCCCATGTCTTGGTTTTGGACTGCCTTGAGCCTGAGTTGAGGGATATAGGGGGGGAAAAACCTGAATTTGGTATTAGTTCACATTTCATTCTTTCCTCCCAACTTTCCTTCATTCCTCAGAATTCTCAAATAGCTGCTCCATACATTCTGTTCTGAATACATAGCAACTTTCAAAAGACACAGGGAGTGTGCATTCCTGGAGGGCTTGTCTAAGACATAGCTTTCTGGACCCTACTCTGGGGGTTGGACTCAGTTAGTTTCAGGTAGGGTCTGAGAACTTGCACCTCTAGCAAGGTTCCAGGCAATGCTGCTGCTACTTGTCCCAGCCCATATTTTGAGAACTACTGGTACAGTCTGTCCTTAAATGAAGTTGGGAAAACTCTTTCTCCCGGGTAGACTATAGGTCAGGTTCCTGTGTTCTCATAACATTAAGGTCTTGACGGTCGACTGCTTACTAAACAGAGGGTAAAAGGACAGTGGACATCTTTTAGTTGAGCAGATGAAGAGAGGAAAAGAATAAAACATTGTGGAGTATGCATAGATTAGTCAGCCAAATAACAATGGTTGATGCTTTACTAACATAAAGCTCAAACTCTGTGGAAATGTTGGGGAATTTCCATTTTGAAGGTAGCTGCTTTAAGTATAATTATTATTTTTTTAATCAGAACATCATGGAACCTCTAGTAACTCTTAAGTCTCTTTGTTTACAGACTGCTTTTAAATACAGAAGAGACAATAAAAGAAACTAAATTTTGATCTCAACTCTAATAATAAGGAAAAGCTGATTGGCAAGAGAGGAACCCAGGTGTTCCTGCCATCTTGGCCATGAGGGAAGTGCAGAACATGGGGCTTGCTTGGACATATGTATCAGATGTTTCATGTACATATTTTTTAAATAAAGAAAAAGTAGCTATGATCTAAATTATATCACAAGAATCAGCATTTAGAGGAAAGAGATTCAGACAATGGTAAGAAATTGTAGGTGGCAGAGACAGAGAAGGCATTGGAAAGGAAATGCATCCACATAGCCCATCAGGATTGTAACTAGATATACCCTAAACATGGAAAGAGTAGACAATGATGAGGTCTGAATGCAAGTGAAAAAGACAAACACGTACAATGAAGTGAGTTAGGGAGGCTTGTGTCCTGTATGAGCTATAGCTTGTGAAACAGTGTTTTTCGTGTCACTGCCTGTGAGGGCATAGCTGGACATTCCATTGTACTAGAGAGGAAGATAGTCGCTGGAAGAAAGGGGCCTGAGTCCATATTTCTGTGTGAGGCCATGCAAGATATTTACCCAGCACTAACTGTCAATCAATGATGCGTCAATTCAGACTGGTTACCTTCATGAATTCTCCCCATCCTGCCCCCTCTGTGATACTCCTATTTTCCTTTATATACCTTTATATTGTGCCGCATTAGAATAGCACATAATGAAAATGTGCATTCATCTCCACGTTGAAGATGGTGACTGCCTTTTTCAATTCCAGTCCCTAGTCCCTAACAGGGCTTGATAAGGGTTTGTCGAACTGACTTCTTTTTATCTCACACTTTGACGTGTGACTTTAGGAAAGCCCTAGAAGATAGTCTCAAGAACAATTAACCTCAGAGTAGGGTATTTATAAAGAAAAAGCAGTCTGCTGATCTATTCTGAATATATACCTGTGCCTTGAGCTATGGGTGGAAGACCCTCTTCTGACGGCCCCAAAGCACTTAAGATAGGATCTTATTCCATTGCTTGCTGCTGTTCCAACGTGACCAGCTCAAAGCACATTCTGCTTCAGCCTGTGGACCGGCGCTGAGGGTACCAGCATCTCTCAGAGTACCTGCCATCCTGAAGGAATGAGCTCTGCAGTCACAAGAGACTGTGTTACCCTCCACAGACCCTAGGGGAAATTTTCCGATTCCAAGGACTCGATACTGGTGGGAATTACCACCTCTAGGCAGGTCTGGTTTTCTCAAGATGCAAGCCTAGTCAGCAAAGAAAAAAATGTGGAATTTTAAGCCTCAGGACCACAGATGAGAGAAGACACAGACCTGATGAGCTCCGTTTTCTTTCTGTGTACTTTTCGTTGTCCATAGACACCCATTCGTCTATCTTTCATTTTTGAACTCTTGTCCCAAGGGCCTGTTATTTACACAACTGCCATGTGTCCCTCCAGGCCACCAGGAGGCAGTAAAAAGCTGTGGTGTGTGTGTGTGTGTGTGTGTGTGTGTGTGTGTGGCACTTTGCTAAGTGAAACCTGCAAGCCATGAAGGGTTAAGAAAGGGTTTACTTCTAAATCAGGCACCAACAGAAAAAACTTCACGTTCCCTCTACTTGTGAACCCACTTTGCCATTCCTGGGTTGATTGTCCATCAGGTTGGTGGCCACCAACTCTAGCACTCAGTGTGGCAAACAGGGCTGTGTAAGGAAGAGGAGACATGGTCCTGGCTCCCAAGAAAGCCACAGTCTTGGGAACGAATAAAGACACAAGGCACAGTTTAAGAGTCCGATCCTAGTGGAGCTGTCCTGACTCCTCCTGCCTGGGCTCATGGGCACTCAAAACCAGCCTGTATTTTAGCAAGTCTCTTTCTGTAGTGCGATTACTTATTTTTCCCACTGTTCCCAGCCGTGGGTAAGTGGGCATCATGTGGAATTAATCTCTATATCTCTAGGGGTGAGCAGGGTAGAATAGCTGTTAAGCACTCATGCTTTGGGGCCAAACATGACTCAAGTACCTACGTCACTGACAAAAGTTTTATCTTTCTCATTAAGACTTTGCATTTTCATTTTTAAACAGTGGTTATATCAGTACTATCCTTCCCACAGAGCTTATCTGAGAGTTAGAGAAGATAATGCTTATAAGGAGCTTTTTGCTGTGCTTGGCATATTGCAAGTGCTCAAAAAATTAATTCATCTGCTTCTTTCTGTCCCTTCCTTCCCCCTTTCTTCCAGAGCTTCTCATAGTTCTTGGCACAGAGAAGGTGTGTATAAGGTGTTAGTTGAATGACTAACAAAAATGACTGAACAGAGAAAACCAGTTGTGACTCAGTGATATGGTTAGCTGGACCTCCTGGAATAGCTGTTTCCCATTTCCCTGGACACTGGTGGCTATGTGCTGCAGAGCAATGGGGCCCCCTGGGAATGTCAATCCCTATTCAGAAAGCAATGGGTTCCCAGAGTTGGCTTCATGGACCTTTCATGAGTGATCTGCCTCAATCGTACTTTCTTTTTTTCTTTTTTCTTCTTCCTTTTTTTTTTTTTTTACCGAGGGTACTGCTATGTCAAGTAGGGTTACTTACTTAAATCATTTAATATTGGAAGAGTTAACTTTCACTTTCCTATATTTCAATGAAATCATCACTACATTTCATTGGGCTTTGAGGCTAGTGAATGTAGCTCCTTTTCATCTGTGAATTTTATTAATTGTTTGCTCCTTTTTTTATCCTCAAGATTCAAGCCCAATACTTAATTATTATGAGATTCAAGAGGTGTAACATTTACTATGAATTTTTGTGGTTAACTATACATATTTGAATCATATTAACATTATACATACAATTTTAAATAATAATATTTATCATTCTAAACATTTTTAAGTGTACAGTTCAGTGGTGTTAAGTACATTCACAATGTTGTGCAACCATTGCCACCATCCACCTTTGGAACATTTTTATCTTCCCCAACTGAAATCCTATACCCATTAAACACTAACTACCTATTCTCCCCATCTCTTTACTCCCATTTCCTGGCAACCACCATTCTACTTTCTGTCTCTATGAATTGGATTTCTCTAGGTACCTCATATAAGCAGAAGCATACAATGTTTGTCTTTTTATGACTGTCCTATGTGTCCTTTTATTGCACTTGGTATAATGTTTCTAACATTCATCCATAATGCATGTGTCAGGGTTCTCTACCCTTTAAAAGCTGAATAATATTCCATTGTATGTATATTCCTCATTTTGTTTATCCATTCATCTGTCAATAGATACCTAGGTTTCTTCTACTTTTTGGCGAGTGTGAATAATGCTGTGATGAACATAGGTATACAAATATCTTTTTGAATCTTGACTTGTCCTCTCTTCTTTTAAACTTTCTTGGGAGGGTCAGGGCAGCTTAGATTTGTAGGCTGGGATGGGCCTGAGAAATGTTCTCTCTCTAAGGCCTCTCCTCCTAAAATTCAGGTCCTGAGTCCCAGGTCAGGATATTACTCAGAGTCCTCTTGGCCCACTCCAGGCATCTGGGCACCATTGGTGATAGGATCTGCAGTTACTTCTGGATGATGCACTGATAAACTAATGTCCCATTTAGTGAGGATGTGTTGATGGGTGATCAGAGTCTGTGAGCCAGGTGGAGGCCAGACAATGCTAGCCTAGGGTTCTTATTTGCCGTGGGCAGTCCTCCGAATCATTCACATCGTCACTCATTAAGGGTTGTATGGTCCTAAGGAACATTCCAAAGAACTCAGGCCATGCTGGTAGTGTTGCTAAGTGGTGAGGGACTTGGAGTCTAGATTTATATTGTTTGGGTTCAGATCTTGGCTCTGCCACCTACTGATACCTGGGAGTGTTAACCAAACCTTTTTCAGTCTTACTTTTAAAAAATCTGAAAAGTGGGAAAAAGAATAGCGTCTACTTGCTGGGTTTGTTGAGAGAGCTAAATGAGATAATGCAGTTAAAGCCCATAGTACAGTGCCTAACATTACGTTAAGTTGTTCATTAAATATTAGCTATTATCTGCTCTTATTCTTACAGTCCTCTCTTTTTGCACAGCAATGCTCATTAATAAGCATGAACCTTAGACATAGCCTGTGTTGGTAGTGCAGTTTCCGTTCAGTTGCTCTCTTTCTGCAAATTCCCCAGATCAGTTCACCCAACCCAAAAGCTTGGTGAAAGCTCTGATACCTTGTAAAGCCTCACTCCTTCCTAATAACTTTCTATATGAGTCAGGGGCCACCCTGAGTGTTTACACTTTCAGACCCTGGGGTGGGGAAGGGGTGGTTCCTGCCACTGACTTCCAGGCAACCAGGGCCAACTGGAGAGGTCAACCCCACCAAAGGTAATTTCATCCAGCTTCCATGGAATAGGAATATTAATCTGACATGAGGCCAGAGCAGGCTGGACCAGAGGGAGATGAAATAGTTGAGCAAGAATGTAGTGCTTTCTGGTGGATTCAGGCAATGGATGCTGTAGCAAATCAGAACCAGATTTTTGAACATGGTGACGGTGGACGGGAAGGTGGTGTTTGTGCCAGGGAATCCCTGTATTCTTCATTAGCAGCCCTTCCCTGGGACTGTTTTTGTCCTTCCTCACCATCCTGGGAGAAAAGAATGGGTTTGGTTTGTGGGTCTGTCTGCTGGCTTCCCTGCATTTTTCTTTGGTCTATTTTTTCCTCCAGATGATCTACTAGTAATCTGTAGACCCAGGTTGTTGGCCTGGGTCATGGGTTGGATAGAAGGACCTAAATTATTGTTATTTCTTTCCAACGTGTACTATTAGGCAGGTGGCAGCACCTTCACAAAGCAGGCTGAGCTTCCTGGTGTAGGTGTTGCTTTTGTCTGCTCACCAGCCCTGAACTGGTATAGAAAGTGTGAGCTGCTCTGGGTCAGGATACAAAGTTGGCATCCTGGCCTGGGGACCTGATGTTGCCTTCAGGCCACCTCATCATCTCATCATGATTGCTCTTCATCAGGAGATATTTGAGGTTGTAGCAGCAGGAAGGAGTGGCGGGGAAGGTGTGCAAGGACAGGCTTTCAGGCCTGCACTGGATATTTAGGCTGCAGATGAAGCTGGTCAGGTAGATGGTGTGAGCATGACACCTCTGAAACTGAAGCTGCCCCTGTGCTCTGAACAGATGCTAGTAATTTCATCCTCTTCTCTCATGAATTTTACAACACCCTTTGGGCAGTGATTCTAGCTGCTGTGATCTAGTATCACCTGGCATCTTGACTGGTCAGAGGCTCAGATTCAAAATGCTCTTCCCTTTATCCCCTGCTGGAGGGGCCATGGAATGTCAGAGTTAAGTGGCCAGGGTCTGGAGGTAGAAGCCCAGGTTTTCTGTCTCCATTTTTCACTAATGGCGTGACTGTGGGTCACATATTTAATTTTTCTGTGTCTCAGTTTTTCTCTCTGTAAAAATGGGGATTATTATTTATATTTATCAGGGCTGATGTTAGGATTAGTTTAAATAATGCATGAAAAGGGTTTAGAGAAATGTCTGCAACATAGTGGTTGAAATTCATAGAAAGCAATCCTGTAATTTCTCCTGGGGCTACAGTGTACCCATCTTTGTGAGATTTACAGCTTTAACCAGGCCTCTGGATGCAGGCACTGTGTGCCAGAGTTCAAACTTGTTGATTAGGTAAAGGCCTATGGTCCAATTTTGTTTGTTATTGTAGTTACTAAATTTTAAATACCTGGTAGTGTTTAAAGTACATTAAATAAACCCAAAAAATGTCAGAGCTAGGGATGACCTATTGTTGGGGACCCCTGACTTACAGAGATCCCCTGCGTGCTGTAGATGAAATGAACCTCCCTAGGCAGCTTGTGCAGGAAGACTGACCAATGGCTTGAGGCCAAAGGCCCTGTTTTTTCCTTCTTCAGGTCTTTTATTGAAACATAGTAAACCTAAAGGCATGTAGCTTGTCAATCAATGCTAATTACAGGGAAATGGGAAAAACCAGTGAAGGATAACGGAGATCTCACTCAGGTCAGGATGTGCATTAAAATTTTAAAAAGTTCTGCTGTTGATACAACAAAGGATTAGGCAAGGTGAGAAAATAGGCCCGGCTTCATAGTGGCTAAAATATTTTCTCATGGCCTAGTTTCCCCTCTCCCAGAGTCCATTGGCATAACATGGAAACATGTATGTACCCAGCCTTCACAGTTTTCCAGTTGGGTCTTACAGACTTAGCCTAGCCTGTGCAGAACTCCAAATTTTGATGTTTTCCCAGGTGGATCCTGGCAACCTATAACATTAGTCATCTCATTCAAACTTCTGATGTCACAGTGACCCTGAGGCCTAGATAGGCATATCTTGCCAAGGTTCCAATGCCAGACATTAGAAGATCAGGGTCTTGAAGACTAGAGTTATGAGCCCAGAATTATCTAAACCCACCCAAGTATTTGTGCTCTTTCTAATTGATGGCATAAATGACCAAGCAAGAGAAATTACCCAGGATTAAACAGACAGCTACATCACATTTCCATGAGTGTTTGTGCAGAGTGGTTGTAAATTTATGAGTAAGCCTCGAGAGAGGAGGCACTTCCAGGTGTGGTTCATTAATAGAGTAGGTGACCTGTCTCCTTCCTGGCTGAACTTGTGTTTTTTTTGTTTTTAGTTTTAAAATATTTTATTTATTATTATTTTCAGAGATAAGGGCAGGAGGGAGGAAGAAAGGGAGAGAAGCATCCATGTATGGTTGCATTTCACCTGCCTCCAGCTAAGGACCTGGCTGCAAACATGGCTTGCAACTTGGTTATGTGCCCTGGCTGGGGAATTGAACCAGTGACCTTTTGGTTTGCAGACCAGTGCCTTATCCACTGTGCCACCAGCCAGGGCTTGAACTTCAGTTTTACTGGAGTAAGTGCAGGCTTTGCATGTGAACCCCAGATATTTAATTGAGCTCAGTTTTCAGCACCCTAGCTGGGGACTGACAAGAAGCTGGGGTAGGAAAACTGAGCTGCTCAGATTTTTGGCTTCCTCTACAAGCTGTGTGTGCTGGTGACTCCCAGCAAGTTGTGTGGTGGGTGCTAAAGGCTCCCGAGTGATAAGGGGGTTTATGAAGAACCCTAGCAGGAAAACCCCAGGGAGACATCTGTCCACATGTATCCTTCTCTGCCCTCTGGTCTCCCCATCTGGATTTTAAGCTCATTCTCTTTGGGAGAATTTCCCCTTTGTCTCTCTTCTGCCCTCCTTCCTGTCTATCACCTCTCCTGTGAATAGCACTCCCCAGACAGGACTAGGCAATGCCCCCCACCCTAGTTTGAGCAAAGAATCGTCTTTTCTCTTGGGGCCTTCATCTGCTGCTGAGTTTTGAGTCAGGACAACAAAGACAGTTCTGTTTGTTGCTCTGTTTGGGCGCTTGCCTTTTCTTTATTCCTTTGCCCCTCCCTAATTGGTCTCTCAGACCACCCAGCTAATGCCTCTCCTACCTTTGATGTCAGTTTCCTCTGAACCTTGGACAGGAAGACCTGTCACATGGCTCTGGTCCTTTGGCCACTAATACCTCTGATGTCTGACCAAACCGTGAATGTTCTCTGTCTAGCCAGTGGGCCAGGACCTGAGGCTGGCACCACCCCTACACCATGCCTGCAGGAGGAGTGCAGATCCTAGCCTTTCTGTTTAAAGCTATCATGAAGGGCCACAGCTCTCCAAATTCCCTTCCCTGCAAAGTGGAGGAGCTAGAGCAGAATAGAAGGTTCTGAAGTCAAGCAGTCTCAGGAAATCACTTCAAACTTGAGCTTCCTATTTGTAAAATGCAGACCACATGCCTAATGTTGTATATCCACCTCCTTCTGGCACACTAGGATGGATGCTTAAGTTGGTGAGAGGCATCATTTCTCTTAGACCACAGGATAGGTGATCACAGCAGTGGCTGAGTTGATGCAGGTCAGGGTCTACTAGTATTGTTGTTGTAAAACCTCAGGATGAGATGTTTTTGCCTGTTCCTCTCCTTCCTGTCCTTAAAGACCCTTGAAGACTCCACATTTGTTCTCAGGGCCATTCAGCCTTGCATTTTCAATAGTTGTTTACACTCTGAAATCTCTTTTTCTGCCTCCCTAGCCACCAATCCTACCCTACCCCACCCCCGACCTCCAGTGTAGCCTGAAAGAGTTAATTTAATTCAGTTCTCAGCCCCAGCCAGGAAGTCTCTATGTGCCAGTAGAATCAGCCCAGGATGAGCATTATTGAAATTGTTCCATTATTTCTATAGATTCGGTCTCCAGCCTGGAATGGAACAATGAGACCAGAAGTGTTCCAGACACATTGTTTAATAAAGGAACGTTCTTCCAGCTGAACTATATGGCTTGTTGGATTTTCTGGTTTGATTGGTTAACCCTTGTAAGTGGTTTGCATTTCTTTTGTTAGAGCCGGCAGGACTTGGGTGGGGGTGGTATAGGGGTCCCGGAGCCTTTGTAACTGTTAGATTATCACTATTTTGACCCTGGGCCTTTTACCTAGTCTGAAAGTCTGTCCTGTATCCGGAGAATTGGTTAAAGTGATAAATCTCATGAAAATGAGTGTGCAGTATGGCCCCAGGAGAAATTACAGGATTGCCCCTTCTGAATTTCAACCCCTTTGGCTTTGAGAACGCTGTTGATTTTATTATTGATCATTGAATTTGATCTGATGCATTTCACAGAGACTTGGCTCTCTGGTTGTGTTGTTGGCTCCAGGGGCAGCAGCTATGCAGATGACGAGTTTTTCCGTTCTCCCCCGCCAGATGCAAAGAGGTGGTAGGGTAGATGCAAACTTACTCCTCCCCTCTTTCTGGAAAGTCTGATTTAGATGCATGCATATGTGGGTTTCTTCACATTATTGATAGCGTGCATTAAAAATTGCCCTTGACACACTGCCAGAGGCAGGGGGATAGATGGAATGACCTTTGAAAGACCCTTCCTTGGTAAAATAGCTGTGTCCCCTCCCTCCCCCCCGCCATTATTCTGTGGACTGGATATTTGCTTTTCCTCCTAAGGTCACCTTTGTCCAACCCTGGATAGAACCATCACAAATGTAATCCATTGTGCAGACAGTGGGTTTAATTAGAGTAGTCAATATCCCACCCATCCATCATCATTTATCAAATATCTACTAAATTCTAGGGACTATGCTAACCTCTTCCCTATTGTCTAATTTCATTTGGTACTTGTATTCAGTGGAACTAGACCATTTCAATCCTTTCAAAACCTGGTCTTTCTTTTGCACTTGACACATTTGACTGCATCTTCCTACTTGATATTTCTCTTCCTAAGATTTGCAGGCTCTGTAACATGATTTGTCCTGGCAATTCCCCTGCTTCTATAGACATCCTTTTTATCCTCTTGTTTTCTCTTTACCTTTTAACTATTGAAGCATTTGTGTTCTGAGTTCTGTCTTCAGACCCCCCCCCCCCCCCTTTTACTTTACTCTTCTCTTTAAATCCTCTTTCTGGGCAATTTCACCCATGTCACTCACTATCTCTAGTTATTATCTACCTACATATGATGACTGTCAAATATTCTTATTTAATCTGTACTTACACCATGTGCTTCAGGCTCTTATATTTGCCTCCTGACTACAAATGCCAGGATGTCCAGAAAATCTCAAACTCCAGCATGTTCATAAATTAACTCAGTATCTTCTCTTCAATCATGTACCTTCCTGATTGCCTGTCTTGAGGATAGTCTTAACCATTCTTTTCGATCATGCCAGAATCTGAAAGCCTCCCTTTGATAGTTCCTTCCCTTCACATCCATTTGGATACTGAGTCATGTCAGTCCCATTTCCCATACCTTTTTCACCTCACCATTCCTGTTGCCACCATCTTAATCCCAGTACTCATGATCTCCTATGGTATTATTGCAGTATTTCTTAACTGGTCTCTAGATTTGCACTCATCTCCCCAACCGTCTTCATGCTGTATCAGATTGGCCTTTCTAAATGCAAATGTAATCAAGTCAATCCCTTGTTTAAATGTTTTCAATGGCTTCTAAACACCAAAGAAGAAGTTCACACTCCTTAGGTACAAGATAGCCACAGGTCTCTTACCTATGTCTTTGCTTTATCTGCAGTAAGTCTCCCACTCTCTGACTTGATCCCAGACACACACTCTAGGCTCCAGTCACACCAGGTCACTTACTCTGATGCTTCTCACCTCCAGACCCTTGTCCTCACTCTTCCCTCCACCTAGAATGGTCTTACTTTCCTTGATGTGTTGCTTTTAGCTCAAGCACACTCTCTTCTGTGAAATCTTCCTTGACTCTTAGGTTTCTTCCTCCCCATCCTGACTTCTATTGCACCTTGCAAGCGTTTTAATAGTTTGTTTTCATGTCTGCTTTCCATTAGACAGTGAGCTCCTGGAAGGTGGAGCTGGCATATTTAATCCCTGTTACCTCTTCACATGGGTCTTGTATCTGGAGAAGGCTCAGTTTGTGGCCATACAGATTATTTTTTCTCTTCAGATCTGTATCTGAGCTACAGATTCTTAGTCACTTGTCTGTTTAGATGTTTTCTTCTATATTTTCCTTCCATCAGAAAACATGAGGATGTCTTAAATTAGCTCTGTTTCTCATGTTGGGCTATAGTCCACTCTTCTTCATCTACCTGCAGCCTCATCTGTTGTTTTGATTATTTGAAGGGAAAATTATTAATATAGACTCAGCTTCACTTAGGTCCTGATCCTGCTCCCTTCCTTTTGCCCCATATTCCAACCTGGGACCAGGGAATACAAGCAGCAAGCAGCATTAACACCAAGCCATGTTTTCAATGAAGAAGGATGAGGAGACACTTTTACATTCTTATAGGCCCCCATGCTGTGAATGCACCAACCATTCCACTTAAAAATTAAAAAAAAAAAAAGAGTTTATTCATTATTTTTAGGGAGAAGGGCAGGGAGGGAGGAAGGAAGAGAGAGAAGCATCAATGTATGATTACCTTTCATCTGCTTCCAGCTACAGACCTGGCGGGAGACCTGGCTTGCAACCTGGTTATGTGCCCTGACTGGGAACATAACAGCAACCTTTGGGTTTGTAGGCCAGCGCCTTATCCACTGAGCCACCAGCCAGGCCATTCCACTTTTTTTTTTTTTTTTTTTAAATATTTTATTTATTATTTTTAGACAGAGGGTAGGGAGAGAGGCATAGAGGGAGAGAGACATCAATGTATGGCTGCCTTTCACCTGCTTCCAGCTACAGACCTGGCTGGAGACCTGGCTTGCAACCTGGTTATGTGCCCTGGCTGGGGAATTGAACCAGCAACCTTTGGGTTTGCAGGCTGGCACCTTATGCTCTGTGCCACCAGCCAGGGCCCATTCCACTTTTAATGTTCCCAATGGCCAATTCCACTTTCTTTCTTCCAACAAATGTTAAGTTTACACAGAGTTTGATTAACAATTGGCTTCAAGATAAAAGTTTAGAAGGTGTGCCTTTATCTCTTATGGAAATTGAAATTTTAGTGAAGTTATTGGACAGTGTGTTTCTTCAGGAGCATGCCAAATCTCGATGGTACCTTCTCTGGCTTCTCAGTAATAAAAGGCACCATTTCTAGCAAGTTCATGTGTTCACCTAGGATGCTATGTAAATCAGCATGGAGTGTGATATTCCCGTAAATCTGTTGGCTCATGTAGGAACCGCTGCCTAACTTTGTTGGTGTTGAGTACTTGCTTCTATGCTGTGTGGACCATGCTTAAGAGAAAGTCAACAGGACTAATATCCAGGGTATTCATATTGTAACCAATCAATTCATTAAATGTTTGAGGCATGCCTACTATTATCCAGGCCTTATGCTAGGGCTGGTAGGGTGGGAGAGAGAACTGGTCCCTGCCTCAGGAGGCAGCATGATATGGAAGGACTTTAAAGTCAGGCAAAACTGAGTGTAAATCTTGATTACATCACTTCTTACTGTGTGATCCTGAACAAGTTATTCAACCTTTCAGAATCTCTTCTCTATAAGGTGATGGTTATTCTATATATCACTTACAGAATTATTGTAAAAATTAGAGAGATGATACATCAAACATCTGGTTGGTATAGTGCCTTACACTTAATAGACAGAAAGCCATAATTATTGACTACTGTTACATTAGTAATTATAGCAAAATACAGAACCCAAACCCTCTGGTCTGCTCTAGCTTACAGTAAGAGCCACAATTTTTAGTGTCTATTTCTTGGCATAGACTCTATTCTTAGTGCTTTACATGTGTTAATACACTGGATCCTTACAATAATCTTATGAGGTGGATACTTGTGTTATTTTGTAGGAGACAAAACTGAGGCATAAGAAAGTTATGTAACTTGCCCAAGGCTGCACAACTGGTGAATGGTTGGTTGAGGATTTGAACTCAGTCTTGTTCATATTATCTGCTCTCAGCTACCATATTCTACTGCTTCTCTGTGAAATGCTCAGATGGATAGTATTTCTAATTTAATAACTGTATTTGTTTCTGAAGGCTGCCATAAAAAATTACTTCAAACTTGTTGGCTTGAAATAGCAGGCATTTATTCTCTCTTAGTTTTGGAGGCTAGTAGTCCAAAGCCAGGGTGCCAGCAGAGTTGGCACCCTCCACGGCTCTCTCCTAGCTTCTGGTGGTTGCCAGCAATCTGCGTGTGGCACTCCTTGGCTTGTAGCATGTCACCTCAAACTCTGCCTCTGTTCACATTGCCTTCTTCTCTGTGGAGCCTTTCCTCTTATAAGATCACCAGCCTTTGAATTTAGGAACCACCCTACCCAGTATGACTTCATCTTAACTGATGATGTCTACAGTGACCCTATTTCCAAATAAGGTCACATTCTGAGTTTCCAGGTGGATACAAATTTGGGGGGGACTATTTAACGCACTAAAATGATCAATTGGAATTGATAAAACCATGTTTATGTATGGTTCTATTCTAGAAGGCAGGTGAAATAATTAAAACAATACTCCAAGAACCAATCATTTCTTAAAACATGATTTTGACTATTGTCTGGGCTATGGCCAGACAGTGGACTTCCTTCTTAGCTTGCCCCAGCCCTGCCCATGCCCATGGCCCCTCACTCACATTTTGTTCCGGACTTCTCTCGAATCAGTCAAACACCTTCATCCATTTTTCATCAAATGTAGCCTTGAGTTCTTCCTCACTTCTCATTGCTTTCCTATTAATGGGCTCTGGTTTTCTTGCCCAGACCCCTGAAATACATTAGTGAGAATAGAGGGGAGTCTTCATCTCTGTCATTCTGGATATAGTGTAGGTCACATCAGCTTTTGTAGGGTGGCCACATCCTCGGCCTGATTGTATTGCTCACTGCAGTGATTTTGAGCAAATCAGAGCCCTTCTTTGCTCATTCTGCTCTGCTACATAATGAGGATCACCACACTCAATCAGGAGAGTATTGTGACTCAGGTGGCCCAACGTGTCTGGATGCTTTCTCTTACCTGTGTGGCATAATGAATGTGTTAGCAGTAGATATTAGGGTACTGATTCAGATGAAAGGGACTGGAAGCTCCACAGATGTCTGCCTTCCATGGTTGATCCCAGTCCCCAGAGGGCTATTAGTCAGGGATAGTTAGAGTGGGAGGTGGAGTGTCTGGTTCAAACTTTTGATCAGGAGACTTGCCCTTTGATGTAGCAGAATAGAGCTCCCTCCAAGAGCACTGCTGAGGCCAGCAGGCCAGTTTGCCTTCCCCTGCATTCTCTGGCAGGCACAGTATAAACTTATGTGGCTGAGTGTCAGCCCTGGGCCATCCTCCCATTGGAACCTGTCTGCCTCATGAGAGCTCCTGGTCTGTCCTACTGCTGATTTCCTTAGGTCATGCATGAGATGTGAAACACATACCACCAGATCAGAGCATTAGCAGGACAAGTATTTATTAGATACCTGCAATATATAAGGCATAATGTTAGATTGGAGTTGAAGAGTTAAAAGACACAGAGTTTGTTTTCAAGCTCACAGTCCAGTACAGCAGGAAGCCAGGAAAATAATCATAGCAATGAGAGAAGGACAGGTGAAAGTGTGACTCTCAGTAAGGTCTGCCCAGATGAAGGGCTGGCAAACTGTCCTGCCAGCCAAACCTAGCCCACCATCTATTTTGTAAACAAAACTGTACAAGAATCTAGCAACACTCATTTATCTATGTGCTGTCTACGACTGCTTGTGCAATTCAGCCACAGAGGAGAATAGTTGTGACAGGGACCAGGTGACCTGCAAAACCTGATATATATCATCTGGTTTTTACTGGAAAAAGTTTGCTGACCTCTGTTCTTGATAATGGGCCAGCTGGGGAGAGTTCTGAATAAAAAATAGACATGAACCTTATTCTTAGGAGCTTTCTCAGAAGATTTGTGTGTACAGCAGATATACAGAATTAGGAGAAAGAGAAACTGGGGAGCTGGCTGTGGGAGAGCTTCGGAGCCGTGTGTGAGGCTTTGCCTGGGAAGTGAGATGTCAGAAAGCCTGGCAGGTAGACATGAGGCATGAGGTGCTGGGAAAGAGGCTGTGGGCCCGTAGGTGCTTGCCCAGGTGCACAGCAGAGCTGAGAGGGCAAGAGAGGCTGAGGCCAGAGGCAAGCAAGGACAATAGGTTATTACAACGGGAGATTGCATGATTCAGGGTAAAGCATCAAAGAAGCAGACAACACCTCACCCCACCCTTGATAGCGTAAGTGAAGAGAAGTGAGGGAAGGGAGACAGATGACTTGTCTAAGCTCAGCCAGCTAGTGAAGAGCTGATCAGCTTCAAGTCCAGCCTCTCTTCCCCAGTTGTGATCTGAGCCCTGGGACACTGACCTCGTGACCTAGCTCTTTGGGGAAAGGGCTGTGGAAGTTCAAGCTCCTCCCCAGCCAAAGAGGCTCTCCTCTTTGAAATTTTCTGCAGCCCCCAACTTCCAGTCTTATTTTTAAGCCTCTTGTAGGGTTCCTGGGTCTGTCAGCTGCATGAGAAAGGTCTGGGTCTGGCCCCTCTCAGTGAGGCCCTCCTTGTTCACTCTGGGAGGGTTGTATGAAGGGCCTGAGCATCAGGGCTTCTCTCCCTGTCTCCCTGCACACACAGAGGTGGGGCTTGAGCTTCTATGGGTGTCCCTTGGTTGGGGTGGGGGCAGGGCAATGCACATCCACAGCAATGGCTGGTGTCACTGGGACTGAGGGGACTCTTGAGAAGCCTCTGAGGATGTCACGGAGCCCTGGCTGGCTTTGCAGCTCCCCATGCAGTTTGTCACACATGCTCTGGCCACCTGCAGAATCATTCTTCCCAAATGCTTCACCACCCTGGAGCAAGGAGCTTCCTCTTTAAATCCTGAATGTCTCCCAGGCAACCTCATCAGCTCCGGCAGGACTCAGTCTGGATGCCATGCCACTTCAGTGATTGGCAGAAATACCTCATCTGTCCTGAGGTGTCCATGGAAAGGCAGCCAGAGATAATGCTCCTTTACAGCCCATACCTAATACTGGACATGTCCCGGTGACCTCCCTCAAGCTCTGAGCAGTCTCTCCTTGGCTTCTTCTAGCATGGAGGTGAATGCAGCAGGCACATGAAGCAAAGCTAGTCGGAGAACAACACAGGTCAAAATTCAAGAGTCGGGGGACACCAAATGTCATGAGAGAGAAAGAAAGTGATTTAGACACTTTCAGGCAAAAATGACGCAGTTCTGACCCTGATGGAACTCCTCAGTCCTCACTCCCTTGCTTTATCCCCTTTATCTGGTCTTATTCATTTACAGCAACATAGAAATCAGTTACTTGCTATTCAGCCTAGATTACCAAACATTGAAAAAAAGTCCGCCCCCCCCCCCCCCGCAATGTGTCAACAGTACCCTCTCATCAAGGAAATAACAAAGATGTTCGTTCAGCTGCCATATGCACAACTTGTGGGCAGTGTTTCTCACCTCTCTTCACATCAACTTTTCACAATGGCCGCATGAAGGATGTCATTTCTTCCATTTTGTGGACCAGGTTAAGTCACCACTAGGGCCACGCAGACAGACTTGTCCAGAGCCTGTTCCTTTTCATTATACCATGTCTCCTCCCAGGTGCATGGGCACATCCCTTTCCCAGGAAAAGGACTTTTAGGAACCTTGTCCAGCCCTCTGACAGGGCTGGCCTCTTTGTGGGTAGAAATGGAGTTCTCAGCAGCATGAGGTTTTAAAAGAATGAGATATAATTCAATGCTATAAAATCCACCCTTCCAAAGTGTACAATCCAGTGGTTTTTGTATTGTTGCAAAGTTGTGTGACCATCACCTAGATGGTGTGATTGAGCCTCTTAGAAAGGCTCCTGGACCATTATCCTCTCTTCCACCAGCCTCCTCATGGGCCCGATGCCTGCGTGCATCACTGTGGGATAGAGCATGCAAAGTCCTTGTCACAGTTCAGCTGGGTGGGACCAGATCTTCCTCAGCCTAAAAATGACCCCAAAGGGTTGCTTTGTCATGGACTGAACAGCTAGTCACTTGGTAGTCCCCCAGTGAGGGAACCTAAGGTTAGACTATGAGCTTCTTGGGGACATCCCAGGGCCTTCCTTAGCTGGGCAGGATTTGGATTCAATGACAGGTAGACCAGTGGGGGAATGCTTGGGACACAGCCCCTTCCAGCAAGACAAAGGCAGCCAGAGGGTCCTATGGGGAGCTCTCAGACACAGCCGAGTACCAGGAGAGGGAGAACCAGAAATGTATTTTGTTCCTACCTCATTTACCTGGACCTGTTTAAAACTGCCTGACATCCTGGGACTAGTTTCTAGACTGCTTCTCTTGAATGCAGGATGAATAAAAACAAACTTAGAAGATTGTACATATATCTGCAGCTTTCTCTGGTCTCAGGCATTCATGAAGCTTCCTGAGTATATTTTGTGTGCAAGGCCTGTGGAAGATTCTAAGTGGGATACGCTTGGCTTTGCAGTCAGAGCCACAGTGGGTCTTCTTAGGAGACCTGGATTCTTCTACCGCCCCACTGGTAGGTTCTGAAATGCCTCCTTTGGATCCATTTGTTTCAGTGACCCATTTGGAGTGCTTACTCTACTCTAGGCACTGTGGTAGGGCAACAAGACAGGGGAAAGTCTTTAAGAAATCAGTATTTTACTTGAGCCCTTAAAAAATGTAAGTAGCCTGGGAGGGGTTCTGCTTTGGACCCCTAGCCATTTACAACTGATGTATTATACATCAGGTTTTGCTTTGGGGCCATAGAAAGGACCCTGAGTGCTATTGTTCTTTATCTCTGACTGTTTTCCTATGGGTTGGCATCCAGGTTTAGGATTGGGACCCCAGCTGGCCCATATGGCATCTTTGTGCCATATGCCACAAATTAGAAATAAGTCTCTCTCTCTCATGATGTCTTACTTTTATTTTTGGAAAATCGTCTTAATATGATGATTTTGTTAGATCAAGACACTTTACTGCCATCTGCTAGAAAACTGTCATAGTACACATACAGACTCTAAGATACCTTCTTTATTGTTGGATTCCCCTTAATGCAACATCTTTGTGCAGCGCATGACCTGCACAAAGCTGTGTGTGGCTGCCTTGGTTGGGATAAGGACTGAAGGCCAGTAATTACCCTTGCTGGCTAGTCCCTGCTGCATTTCTCATCCAGCAGGAAGTACTTCACCCTGAGTACGACCTTTGACCCTTTCGAGTTTTAGAGTATGAAGATAAGGATGGGAGCCTTGGGGAAAGAAGAGAAGAAATACAGTTCTATGTAGATGGTGGAAATCTCTGTGACTCTCTGTGCACTGGCTCGCTCCTGGGTTTTCTGAAGGGCTAAGGGAACTCTGCAGAAAGGTAAGCAGAAAGTGGAGGCTGAAGGAAGCTCAGGTGTGACATTTCTAAGGCACCACAGATGGGAAGTGCAGAGTTGGCACCTGGTCATGGGTCTCTATGTATCATCAACTGGCCCTTTTTTCTCCCTCTACTCTTGGGGGCTGAGCAGCACTAGAATAGTGTGGGCAAAGATAAACAGGGGAGACCATGGGCTTCCTTTCTCTAGAGAACTCTCAGAACAGTGGAGTGCCTTATGGGTTTGGGATCTAAAGAACCTGCTATGCACAGAAGGTACTCTAAAAATATCTCCATCCATTGGCCTCTTGGAGGGAGATTTTCTCACACATTTGGCTTTTTATTGGGTTGGCCAAAGTTCTTTTTTTTTTTTTTTCTTTCTGGAGATGGCTCTAGTAGTGCTTAGTTGTCTTTAACTTCATTCAAAACAATTTTGTTACTTTGTATTTTGACAGCTGTCATATCAGTGTGCACTTAAAAAAAACATCAAAATTGGTGAATTTTTGTGTAGCCATTTTAATATAGAAGATGGAGGAACACAACATTTTTGTCATACTTTATCATTTCAAGAAAGGTACAAACACAACTGAAATGCAAACAGAGATTTGTGCAGTGTATAGAGAAGGTGCTTGGGGCTGATCAAACGTGTTAAAAGTGGTTTGCGAAGTTTCCTGCTGGCGATTTCTCACTGGACGATGTTCCATGGTTGGGTAGACTAGTTGACGCTGATAGCAATCAAATCAAGGCATTAATTGAGAACAAACAATGTTCTATCACGTGGGAGATAGCCAACATACTCAAATTATTCAAGTCAATAAAGTTATTAGTGAAAATGAAAACTGTGTTCTATTTTTTAAAATTTATTTATTATTTCCAGAGAGAGGGGAAGGGAAAAAGGCAGAGAGGGAGAGAAACATCAATGTACGGTTGTCTTTCACTGGCCTTCAGCTAAGGACCTGACTGGAGACCTGGCTTGCAACCTGGTTATGTACCCTGGCTGGGAGTTGAACTAGTCACCTTTGGGTTCGCAGGCTGGCACCTTATCTACTGAGCCACCAGCCAGGACCTGTGTCTTTTATTTATGGAAAAAAAATTAAACAAACCTTTTGGCCAGCCCAATATTTCCTCTCTTATTGTTCCTAAGGCCAAAGTAGGTTGAGTTTCAAAGCACGTTTTGGTATTTGCTTTTTTCATTCCTTAAAACACTCACATTTAGTGAGAACTGCGGCTTATGAGGGGCTCTTGTCCTTTCTTATGGGCCATGACAATGGCCCCAACAGTAGTTAGATTTACCTCCAGGGACAGTGAGCCTTTCTTAAGTTCCCCAAGAATGAGCTTTACTTTATTCTCCTTATTGCTCTTGATTATGATTATTAATTATGAAGTTTTTAGCTGAAAGGGGTCAGGTGTCTCAGGGAGACCAATAGAGAAGCCACTTCCTGTGTCATGGCTAAATCAGAGGAGACATTGTCCCATGAATGGGCACATACTTCGTTGTGTTCCTCTCACCCATTATCTATCCTTTTCCCCATGAATCCTAAGTGACCTTTGGTGTGTGTTCTGATCTTCATAGAGGTTAAATAGACATGATCCATTTGATTCAGGGACGTTTTGCACTAGGTACTACACTAGCATTGAAGGCCTTGCATTAAAGACAGGGAAGCCTCATACGTATATCACCTTGACCCATGAGAGCGGGGAGAGAGAATTTCTTCTCTTTGTCCTGTGGTGATGCTAGGAGGAGCACTGTGGCACTGGCTCTCTGTCTCCTTGGAGATGAGGGAGCAGACTTGGAAAAATGCCTAGTCAAACACGGTGCTGCAGGTCACAGATGAGTGACACATGAGGAGACTGGTGATGTGCTTAGGAGTCCAGAGGGCTTTTTGGAGAAGGTATGACATAAGCTAGAGCTTGAATGGAGGATTGCCTTTGGAAATGAGTCCTGGAGGATGCTACTGGGCCCTGCCAGAAGGGACCTGGGGCTCCAGCTCAGCCATAGCCAGCACATTCTCCAGTTGGTCCCACCTCTAGGCTTCTCCACCCCTGCTGACTGCTCACCTCTGGCTACCTGTTGTCTCACCTACCACCTGTCATCCACCCCACCTCAAGCCCTCATCTCCTCAACCTTTCCCCAGCTCCTTCTCCCCTCAGTGCCTATGTTTCTGTTTATTCTTCCCAGTTAGAGTTGCTTGCATTCTTCTGCATTGAATCTCATTTTGTTATTTCCTGTCCCATATTTTCTAAACTCCCCAGGTCCCTTCTCATTTATTTCCCCATCCTCTCTGGTGCTGTTTGCAGCACCGCCCAGTTTGTTATCATCTGCAGATTTAATTAGCATGGTTGATGATCCCTTTTCTTCCAGACCAGAGGCTATGGGAAGGAACAGTCAGTCTCAGGCGGGGCCGGCTCCACAGTGGTGTGTGTGACAGGGTCATGGCTGTGGAAAAGCCTCTTTTGGCTGCGTAGAGGGGACATGTTCCAAACCAGGCTCTCGCCTCATATAGGGAAAAAAATGCCCCAGGAGCCAGGTTTTTCTGGGAAAAAAGGGAGGATGCTGGAAACTGGATTGCACAAACCCCCTCAATTCAAATTCCTTTGGCCAAAGACACCATCTGCAAAATCCAATTACTATTAGCATTACGTACCTATTATGTGTTGGGCATCATGCTAGATGTCATGCCTGTTATTGCTGATCTTCACGAGCAGTCTGCAAAGTCACAGTTGCTTCTGGGTTATGACATTCTATTTTGCCAAAAGAGGAAACTGTGTTTCAGAGAGACTAATAAGGTGTCCATAGTCACATGGGGAGCAAATGGAAGACATGGGATTTGAAGCCAAGTCTCTCTGAGCTCTTGCTTTACTGCACCTTGCTTCTCTGAGACCCCCTTCACTGCATCCCCCAGCTCACAAACCACTCCAGGCTTAGGGGTTATTTGTATAGTGCTCTTGGAAAAGGGGCTGATTTTGGATATTTTTGGAAGCCCACAAAAACAATCAACTCCTTTATTTTCTTTTTCACCATTATAACGATTGGTCTTTTCCTAAGTGTCTTTGATCAATTCATTAATATCAGATTCAAGTTCTAGATTTTAGCTAATTTGATAGCCTTTAACTCATCCACCAGTTTCTTTGAACTCTATTTTAATATCTGTCGAGCCTGAGTCTGCTGGAGCAGGGGTAGGGGACTGGTGTGATTATTGCTGACACTGGCTTTTATGTCAGGGTTGATAGATCTGTGGGCAGCACTGTGGCTTTGATTTCAGCTCCCTGAGCCCTAAGGCAGTGATTCTTGATTGGAGCACAGTATATTTCAGGAAGGATAATTTTTCTTTGTGTGCAACTTTCCAGTATAGTCATTGAAGCATGTTTGGCCTCCCTCCCTCTATCCACTCAATGGTTATTGTACTCCCTAGTCATTGTGAGAATCAAAAGCTCCCACCCATTTCCAAAGGGAATGTTACGATCCTTGTGGTTTGTATAAAAACATGACACAGAGACCATCTCAGGGACATGGAAGGCAGATTGAGCAGGTGGCACACCAGCCCTCAAAAGCTCAATTAGGAGCCTTGGCTGGTGGCACAGTGGATAAGGTGCAAGCCTGTAAACCCAAAGGTCTCTGGTTCAATTCCCCAGCCAGGGCACATAACCAGATTGCAAGCCAGGTCTCCAGCCAGGTCCTTAGCTGGAGGCAGATGAAAGGCTACCATACATTGATGTTTCTCTCCCTCTCTGCCTCTTTCCCTTCCCCTCTCTCTGGAAATAATAATTAAAATCTTAAAAAAAAAAAAAAAAAAAAAAACTCGATTAGGTTAGTGCCTTGAAATGGTTAGAAGAAAGGGTTCTGTAGCTGAAGTTCCTTAGAACTAGTGCTGTAGGAGATTTTACAGTTTCCTTGTTCCTATTAAAGTAGACTCTGACTTCCCACATAAGATCTCTGTTATGAAGGGTTAATGGCCCCTAGAAGGAAGAGCGAGAGCCCTGCCTTTAAGAAATCTGCCTCCTCTGACCTGGAGGAGGTCACAATGGTGCATAGGAGACTTGCCCTTTTATTCCATATCAACCCCAGATCATGGACATTCATTGCTTACTTATTGCATTTCTTGGTCTCCCTGGAGAGTGGGAAGATGTTCCCAACTTGAGCACCACTAAGAAAGGAGAGAGGCACTCTCTCAGGGTTCCCTGACAAGGGAGACTCTTGTCATTCTTTATCTTGTTTAAGACATAATGAATCCAGTGAACATGTAGCGTTAACCCATCAAGATCCCTATTGTGAAGCTCATAGGCCATAGCAGCGTGGTGGGCAGCTTGGTCAGCAAGGCAGGCTAGTCTCCATATGCTGCACTTTCCATCTTACGCTCTTTCTCATCTTATTCCTCCTTTTCTGTGCCACTCACAATCCTTTTTGCATATGTAAATCCCATCACACAATGTTCAAAGTTTGACTCAAGTTCCCATGGCATAATTTCTGGCTCCCCGACCCCAGAATTAGCTCTCCCACTGGCTTCTTATATCAGTGAGGACTCTGGGTTGCATTGCAGAAAACCCAGCTCAAACTGGCTTGAATACAAAGGGGGTTTATAAGATCATGTAATCAGAAAGCCAAATAAGTAGATCTGGTATGGCTTGATCCAGCAGCTCAAGTGATGTCCCTAAGGATTCCCTATTTTTCCTCCTTTCTACTCAACCTTTTTTTTTGGTCTACTTCTTTTCTTTCTTTCTTTCTTTCTTTTTTTTTTTAATTTTATTGTTGTGTTACATCCATCCCCTTTCTACTCAACCTTTTCAAGGGTACAATTCATTTTATTCACTTGGAGATCCCTTGACTGACCCAAGTCTTCCTTCTTTGGAAAGAAATTGACTGCCACTATTCTCTCTAGGGTTCTGGTAGAAAGAGAAAGCTGTTTTTTCTAGAAACCTGGCTAACACCTCCTCACATCTTATTGATTCAGATAGCATTACAAACACAGTCCAGAGCCAATTGTTTGGGCCAGGGGAATGGATATGCTGATGGGTTCAAACTAATTGGGCCTGTCCTGGAGTTAGTGGTGGGGCCAGTTCTACTGAAAACATGGTTGAGACTCAAGAGGAGTATTTCTCTCAGAGCAAAATTTGTCAATTATTGATGAGTGAAAGGGAAGACAGCAAACAAATGAGCATTCCGTAGTAGTCTGTCCATTTGTACATTAATCCCCTCATTTATGATATTATTCATCTGTCTAATATGTTAGGTATTATTTATCTGGTTTCCAAAGAAACTGAAAGCTATGTGATTGTATGATGGCTTATATTTCTTCTGTATACCCTTAATTCTTAGCACACGGCTGTTCCCCAATAAATACTTGTTGAATTGAAATATGTTGGGAGGAGTGAATCATAGGAAATAGTGTAAGTATTCCATAGGGGAGAGGTGAGTCACCACTAGGAGAAAGCAAGGGTTCATCAGTGTGTTGGGGGAGGGGAATTAATTAATGATGGCATGAAGGTTTTATAGAAGTGTCTTGAGGAGGGAAGAAAAGTATCAAGATAAAAAAATCACATAAGTTTTGAGTTAGGGGGGACATTACAGATATGGGTACTTTGAGAGGTAATATGATGAGCTTTTTAAATGCCTGAAAATGCTTCTCTTGAATGGGACATTTATCATATGGGCCAAAGGAATGAAGGTCAGGAAGGTGATACTGCACATCCCTGCCCAAAGGTTTGATGGCTGTTGAGTTCACTGGTGCTCATTGCTGATGCACAGGTGACACTATGATTTATTGTCCAATCTGAGACATTTTTGATAATGCTGAAATACTGAACTGGGTAGGATGATGATGCCAAAGAAATAAACTGGGACTGTCCCAGCTCAACCAGGATCCATTGCTCATCCTTGGTGTAAGTATCTGTCAACAACCCAACGAGGGGACCTTTTACTCACCACTCCGCATCTGCCTTCTATTCCTCTGGGCATTGAAATGCTTGCTCTGCCTCAGTGAGGGTGAGTGCGAAGCACACATGTTATGAGAGTTGGCATTCTGCAGCATGTGATTCCACTTGTGGATGTCTACTGTCCAAAATAGTTTTACTGTGACAACTCGGAAAGGGTAGCATTTTCCTTTGGTCTTTCCTCATGGTTTATCTATGACTTTTCCCCCTCTGTTTGGGCCTGGGCAGGTGTGCCTGAAGCTTGGTTGTCAACTCCCTAGCCTTTGTTAGTTTTTGGGGAGGCCTTGTTTGTTCTGCCAATATCTTTAGTGGTCATGGATTTTTACCCTCTTTATTAGTAGAAATTTGGTCTCTGGATCCCAAATTTTGTTCAGCCTGTTACTTTTTGCATTGTAAATGCCAAAGAGAAACAATCTCTATTACCTTTAACCTCACTTGGGGTTTAAGTACATGCCAAGAACTGACTCAGCCATGATTTCTCTCAGGTGGGATCCAAGAAGCAAGGTAGGATCCCCTTAGAGGTCAAGGGCATGTGTTTGTGGTCCAAGGAGTAGGGGTATGTGCTTCACTTTAATTGCCAAGGTAGAGATTTGGAATTGGCTGCTGTGAGCTTGCTCTTAAAAAAAAAAAAAGCACACACACACACACACACACATATATGTATGTATATACACATGTGTATAGATAGCAACTTTTAAATATTTATAAAAACTAAAGTATAAAACATTGTTAAATAAGTAATGTTTATTTAATATAAACATTTTAATGAAAAATTATGATAGTTTTTAAAACAGAAAAATTGTGAGAAGTGTAGCATTGTTTTATGTTTTTGCAAATCCCTTTTCCCTAGCCTTATTGAAATATAATTGATGAATAATAAACTGCACATACTTAAATACATTGAGCTTTGATATATGCATACACCTGTGAAGCCATCATCGTCAACAGATAATGAACATACTTTCTACCTCTGAAAGACTCCACCTGTCCCTGTGAAAAGTGTATCCTTCTCTCCTATAGGTGTTTGTTATTATTCATTACAATTATTTTAACATGGCCCTGAGTTTTAAGAGCTTTGATGACCTATCAGAAATGGTGCAGCTGTTAAGTGACAGAGCTGGGGCTGAAGGCCAAGTGCTCAGGCCCTAGTACCCATGGCTTCCCCAGGGTACTAGATTTCCCTCCCCAGGGTACAGGGTACTAGATTTCCCTCCATTTCTTCTGTGGGATTTTTAAAGTAGAATGAAGTCAGAAGAATGCTTAGCCTCTGCTCTATCGCTGGCTTCCCATGTAGTACTCCTTCCAGGGTGCTGTGCTGCCCTTGGTGGGGCCACTGCAGCTCAGAGATTAGGTGGGGAGCAGGCTCTCTCAGTCCTTGCTGTATAAGAGGGTCTGACTCCTAAGTGTTCCTGTGTTTTCCTCACTGCTTCATCTTCACCTAGGCTTTGAGCAGAGGTTTTCTGGGTGGCTTCTGTCTGGAGTGCAGTGACATGCAAAGAATAGAGCAGAGGCTGTGGTAGCAGATCCAGAGATAACTGTTTCTGGGCATATGCACATTTTATTATCTACCCCAAGGGATTCTCTCAGCCAAGAATATGCTCCCCTTCCAGGAACCTTGTTGATGGCGTTTTGCTTTGAAAAAAAAAAAAAATATGACTAGAGTGGCTGAGTTTTTATTTACACAGGACCCTGGTTGCGTTGTCTCCAATATTTGAAGCCTTTTCTATAAAAGGCGTCATGTTGCTGGTATTTTGGGGTCTCTGAGACAGGGTTCAGTGGGCATTTGGTCCTGCTCTTCACCTTTGCTGATGATTAGCCATCCTCATTGTGGCTTGGTGGGAAGAGGGGTAAAGAGGAGAGGCCCTTGCTTTCACCCAGAGCCTCCCAGAAAAGTTTTCATCTTTCTCCCTCCAGTCAGGACATTCTTCTCTGTGCTCAATTCCAAGTGCATCTCTGGAGGGTGGGGGGGATCTAGGCAGAGCTTGCTTCCTGGCCATAGGTTGGAAGTTCCTGACAGCTGAAGGGAAGTGAAGACTTTGGTCTTAATGATGGTATAGGTTGAGCGTAGTGTTCCTTAAATAGAGCAATTGTGAGGACCATTTTATTTCCTGCTCTCATTTCAAAAGTCTCAAAGCTACACCCTACACTCCTTTGTCTGTGATGAGGGCTGCCCTGGCCACAATCTCATCTCCTGGTATAACTCCTCCAGCTGTGTGAGCATGGACCACAATGATTTGAGAACATGGGAGTCCCTGGGGGTTTCTCTCAGGCTTCCTGTTAGACTGTATGCCATTGGCCTTGCTGATCCAAGATGACCTGGGCTGCTGCTACTTTAGAAGATTCTGCCCTGCTCTGCCCTGCTCCATTGTCTACATGCTCATCTTCCCAACCTTCCTCTGGCAACTCCATTCCTGGACCATGATGTGCTGCAGCTGATGTTCTGGGCTCGCAGCAGGGCCTGGGACCAGAGTATACTCAGGTGTCTGGGGTCAGTGTTGAAGGGGCTTGGCAGAATTGTGTGGGAAGGAGGCTGTGGAGTATCAGTTTCCAGTATTTGGCTGGGGCTGCCTCCCATTCATTCTTGTTTCTCTAGAGAGAGGACACAGTCTTATGAAGCCACATGCAATCTTTGGATAATAATAGCAAGCCATAAACAATATGGATAATCTCACCAGGAGGAGTGTGTGGCCTATAGTTCCTGCAGAGGGCCTTGGACAGTGGCTGGAGCACTGAAGAGAAGTGGCTAGGGGTGCAGTTAGCCCTCTCTTACTGCCATTCCTTCATCCCTCATCTACCTAATTTCTTGTGAAAGGAGGGGCTTCAGGTTGCCCTTGGATGGGTTGGGAGCCCTCGGGGATGTGTGATGTCATTCCTTCACAGGCATTATGGGATGGACGCTGGCATCAGGAGTCTTGGATTCCATTCCTGGCCCTACTACTAACTAGCTTTACATACAAGCTGTATGTGTAAGGTTTTCAGCTCTTA
Source organism: Noctilio leporinus (assembly GCA_004026585.1). Lineage (NCBI taxonomy): Eukaryota > Metazoa > Chordata > Mammalia > Chiroptera > Noctilionidae > Noctilio > Noctilio leporinus. The sequence goes on along the minus strand of PVIW01002901.1, from coordinate 122,611 downwards.
CTTGAGAAAGATATATTGAGTGTCCTTGGAGATTTCTTAATCTCCAGAGTCCTTTAACCAAAAGAGTTCATTCTTCTGACATTCACTTTGCCCATCAGCTGGCCCTGCTTTGAGCTGTCAGAAAGGAGATGTTGAATATCATCATGCAAGTCTAATGTTTGGCAAGTAAAGTTACAAAGGACTTTTGCAATGGACATTTCTTATTTTCCAGAGTATCCCTGATTCTTCTCTTTAATGCTATGACACTCTTATATAAGTCTGTACGTCAGAAAGGTTTCAGGTATACGCAGTCCAGTTTAGTTCAGAAGTGATTTTTTTTAGCACCAGAATGAGTTGGTGCTAATGCATGAGGTGTCTAGGAGAGGGAGCAGTGATCTGCACGTGCTGTGAGGTCCAGTGTCTATAGGTAGGAATGCAGAAGCCCTCCTACCAGGTCTTTATAAGGTTCTTGATCAGGTGGAAATTTGAATATCTGTAGTTGTCAGCATGAGAAAGGATTCACAATGACACTTAAAGATGATTAATTATTTTCTTAAAATGGAACTGGGCCCTGGCTGGTGGTACAGTGGATAAGGGGCCAGCCTGCAAACCCAAAGGTTGCTGGTTCAATTCCCAGCCAGGGCACATAACCAGGTTGTAAGCCAGGTCTCCAGCCAGGTGCAGAGCTGGAGGCAGGTGAAAGGCAACTATGGATTAAAGGCTCTCTTCCCTCTCTGCCTCTCTCTCTAAAAATAATAATAATAATAATAATAATAATAATAATAAAGAAAATCTTAAAAAAAAAAAAAAAGGAACTGGATTTAAATTTGGTTAGCTAAAGGCCACCAATTACTTTCTGGACAATGGTAGCCAATATTTAGACCTTTGTCAGGATCCAAACAGAACCTACTAGGTATACATGTGCATTGAAATTACAATACATACTTATCAAACATTTACTATATTCTGTGTTGGCTGCAGAGGACAAAGCCTAGAAAAACATGGTGATTTTTTTTTTTTTTCCCTCAAGGTCTAGCCAAGGAGACAAATGTTAAACACCTACGTAGAGTAATTGCAATAGTGGTTGGTGCTATGAAGGAAAAGGACAGGAGCTATGCTGGCAAGAGGGGAACCAAGGGATTCAGAAAGGGCCTCCTGGAGCAAGTCATGTTTCAGTTGAGACCCAAGTAAGACTTGGCTGGATCTGAGGGGAGGACTTTGTAGTGAAAGAAACAGAGTTCGAGGAATTTCTGAAGTAGGAGGCTGGCTGGATGAGAAGGTGCTAAGGTGGGAAGCTGGTTGGAGCAGTTGGAGACCAATGAGAAAGGCTGTGTGACTGGAGTCCCTGGAGGAGGGGAAGAGGTGCTCATGCCTTGAATGCGCATGTGATTAGGCCTGCTCCTGAGGCAACTTTAGAGAGGAAGAAAGGAAGGGAGAGAGTGATAGACTGATTAGGCAGGACACAAGTTCAAGATGGTGACTTGGCTTTGCCTCCTTGTGAACTCAGTCTTCTGTTGGTTCACGTAGCAGTGAGCAGGTCTAGGAAACAAACTGGTAACACACCTTAAAAAACATTGAGAATGACGAGAGTTTGTCATTCTCTTGAGCGGTTGATTGAGGAGCACTTATCTCCTTTGACTAGAGTACTCACACTCTTTTCTTGGGTGCTTTCTCCCTGACCCCTAGGAATTGGAGAGACAGAATTTGTAAGGTTTTATAAAAATGAAATCACTCTGAAAGAAGTTGTATAGTGGTTGTTGATCGTTTCATCTGAGCTGGAGAAATCTTCCTGCCCTATCGTATGGCTCACATTTCTTGGCACTGAAATAGTTGTGTCCCTCAAATGGACATGCTTACACTTTCCTAGATAAACCTTTGTTCTGGGATTCTCCTTTTTCTGACAACCAGAACCAAATTCCACTTGAGGAGAACAGAGAGGAAGCATACTTTGCTGGAGGCAACTAATGTCCCCGCATTGGGAAACAATACTGCATTAGTATAAGGTTGAGCTGCAAATGATAGAGCCTCTAAAATTCACAATGGCTAACTAAACAAGATAAAATTTAAATTCCACATAAAAATCCAGAAGCTAGACCAGGGCTGCTGTGAGAGTTTATAGAATCAGGACTCTTTATACCTTGCTATAACTGACCTTGACTTTGATCTCCTGGTCTAAGATGCATATATCCATGTTCTAAGCAGTAGATCAGGGCAGGAAAGAAGAAAAAGAGGCAAAAGGCAGCATCTAATTGCTGTCTCTGAAGAGGTACCCAGAAAGTACTTCACAGCATTTCCATCTACACATCACTGGCCAGGGATTAGTGTTATGGTTACACCTCACTGCAAGGGAGATCCAGTATTTATTCTAGATGCCATGTGCTTATTTTAAAAATAAAGAAAAGGCCGTTGACTGTGAGGGGAAAGCTAGTGGTCTTCCACCAAGACCATGCGATTTGACCCTGGACCTTCTAACCCTTTCTCAAACTTTGAATATCTGCAGCCACTTAATGGCCATTTGGTACGCATTTGAGCCACTAATTTCTATATAAGATTAAAAAAACCCATTCACCACAAATTAAAAATAAAGACAAAGCAAAATATATTAAAATCAACAATAGTCGAAATTTCATCTTGGTAAGAGGGATGGTCCTGTTTGCTATCTTTCACCAAAAACATCATTTCTTAGACCATAATGAAGGGCTAGGCTGTAGGTCAGCTTTACAGATTTTTTTTTTCTTACTTTTTATTTTCTAAATTAGATCATCTTAACTTATAGTTAGAAGTGGCAGCAAGTGATCAATGACTCTGCTTAATAGTTCTGGATATTGTAACCATAAATGGCCATAGAACTTGGGGAGATTCTCACTGAAGGCTACTTTCAACGTTTTATCATAACTGTCCACTTGGCAGCTGAAAGATTGAGTAGTTCATCTTAGGACTGTCTCTTAGATTCTTTATCCATGCTTTGGTTCAATTTTAGTCAAAAAAGCACATCTTTATGTCCTGTTGCAGCCCTTGGGTGTGGTTTTAAACTGCACTCAGTAACATGTCACACCTATCTTTGATGAAAGGAGAAAATCGTCTGATAGAGCATAGATGTCCTGGATCAAAACACTATTTTGTCACATTGTCTGTATAACTATGGACAAAATATTTAAATATTCCCTGCCTTGATTTCCTCAGCTATAAAATAGAGATGGTGACAGTACCTGCTTCACAGCATAGCTGTGAATATTCTGTGAGCTAAAGCACATACTCTGCTCTGATACATGACACATTTAGTAAATAAGCACTATAATTATTGTTATTCTTTTCAGGTATCTGTAAACTCCAGACTATTCCTGACTTTCATATCATAGTTCAATATTCTTGCAAAACCCTGACTTCCTTTTTATTCTTCATCCTTATAAATCATCAGCTTTTATTTCTGAAGAAAGGGTAGGTTCTGGATGTTTTAGTTACTGAATACATTGTAGTCACCATTCAAAAATCATAGAAGTAGTCAAAAATAATAGAAGTTGTCTTCATTTACATTATGAGCATCATAAAATATCTTTTCATTTTATTCATCATTTCAAAAACATATGTGAACACCATCATAGTCAGGGTACTTTAGTGGGGAAAACAGTCTTGTCACTTAATTCTCTGCTTGGCACACAGGAAAGGCAGATGGTCAGAGGCTGTGTGTGGATGGCTTCCACTATTATCTTCAACACGAAATCCAGACCAGAGGGCTAGTGGTTGACCACCAATTGGTCTATGTGAATGAAGCTGGGGAATGATTTCCAAAAGGAACAACCAGTTTTATGTGAGCAGTGACATCTCTGCGGAACATAGAGTTGGTGCCTTCTCAGTACTTGCTCCATGCTTCCTGCTTCACAAATATACAGGAATTTAATGTCTTTTCTCCTATAGCATGGGTTTTCAGGGGGTAATTAGAACAGAAGATGCAAGCATGCCTTTCTGTAGAGCACACTTGCTAGGCCCCTGATACCCTCTCTGTCTCTCAGAGGCTGTATCCTAGTGGCATGTTGGCCAGCACACCAAGATCTTCCCACTTTGGAGCACAGGTCTGAGGTGATTTACAACAGTCATTTGATGAAGGGATTTTGCTATCGTTTTGTTCTACTTTCCCTGGGGACGCATTGTTCGTAATTAACTTTTCAGGTAGTTTTAGATGCTTCTCACAAATGATAGGGCTTTTGTCAATTTTTCTTACTTGTTCTAATCTCATTCTTTATGGACAAAAATAATTGAATTGGTGCCAGAAAGTATTTTTTTCTGTATGTTCTTGTTCTGAAAAAAAAAAAAATTGATGCTTTATTTGAAGATGAGTAGAAACAGATGGCTTCCTGTCATAATGTGACCAATTTTTGTAATAGACACTACGATCAGAGCCGAAGGGATTCTTGAGTCATTAAGACCTAACTTTCAGCTCTGACCAATGGGGCTCAGTTGGTTGGGCGTCATCCCACAAAGCAAAAGGTTACTGGTTCAGTTTCCAGTAGGGGCATGTACGAAAAGCAATAGATTGACATTTCCTCCTTCTCTTCATCCCTCCCTTCCCCTCTCTTTAAAAGTAAATTAATAAGAACTTTTTTTAAAAGGCCTAATTTTCAAATACTTATCACTGCATTTCCTTTCCTTACTTTTCATTTTTGGGTGACATCAAAATACTCACAGAATCACTTGACTTGGGACATATTTGCACATTCACACTCTATTCACACTGGAGCCCTGTTCATGGTTTATGTTTATGTTACTATTTGGAGTTATACTATTTACATTATTATTTATATAATTACTGTTAGGCTTAGGTGAACTACTTTTGTGATTTGGGGCTATGACCAAGCACAGTAGTGGAAGAAAAATACAAACTTAACAGCAGTTAAAGTATGTGAATGGAGACACATTGCAGCTGTCATTGAATGCTGATGAGGTAAAGTGAGTAACTGCTATTAAGAGGTAGTAGGATTTTTATGAAAATCATAATTGCTCACATTTCAGATCTGTGAACACAATGGTTTTACTTTTCAGTTCCCCTGAAGCCACCAAACCCCAGGGACCGGACTCTGGGAACTACACTATGGGTATTGATGAGAATGTTTCCGGATGGGGTATGGGTTAGGAGGAGAGTGGCCACTGGTGAAGTTTAAAGAAAACCAAAACCAGAGACCAAAGAAACACCAGTTTGGGGCTTCTAGTTTGGGGATCTAGCAATTTAAGGTATATTCTTATAAATATTTCCATTTCTTCTTCCTTTGTACATTACAGAGTAAAAGCCAAGGATCTATCTTTGTCCGGATACACGCCCCATGGCAGGTGCTGGCCAGAGAGGCAGAATTCTTGAAGATCAAAGTTCCCACCAAGAAAGTATGAACATGTTTCTTTTGGCTTTGGGATCCTCCTAATGGCTGGATGGGATGGATGTGAATAATTTGGGAACAGGGTGAGGTGGGACATGTGTTTTGTGACATTGAAATTACACCTACCTCCCCAGGGACCCTAAGTGTGGGGCAATGATGTGGGTGAGACAGGAAAGAGAGTTGGGGTTGGGGAAGGACTGGGTTTGGAAATCCTTTCACCCAGCGCTCCACCTGGGATGTGCTCCATGAGAAGCCGCACATTGCCCTGATCCAGCTTCTTCATTTTTCCATTGTACCTTCTTTCTTCCTTTTCTTGGGGTCCCAATGCTGCCAGGCCTTTTTTTTTTTTTTTTTTTTTAAGAGTGAATATAACAGTAGGTACAGACAGCAAGCCATGCTGATTGGGTCAGTGGCATGCAGGGAAAAGTGTACCAAACTTGCTGTGAATATTCTCATTGTGACTTGGTCACTAAGTATTGTGTTTGGTGGATTTCACTTGCCTTTTCTGTAGAACAGAATGCTCCTAATCAGAAGAGTTGATCAAAATTACTTGGGAATATATTCAAAATGTTCATACCAGTGTCCTACCTTCAGATTTTGATTTTTTTGATTGGTATAGAATGAGGTTCTGGCATCAGTATTATGAAAAAATCCCCAGGAGATTGTGATCCATATCTGGGTTGAGAGCCACACAATTTAAGTGATTTTTGATGCCCTTTTCAGCAGATATAGTTTATGTATAATTCAAAAACCTTCCCACGGAATTCCTAGGTGACAGTCTTGTAAAACAAAATCCAGCAAACACCTTCCAAAACAAAGAAAACATGGCCATAGATTCATCATTCTCTTTTTATTGGACATTTTAGGGGGTATGTATGGGTATTGGCTTTGGCCATTTGAGATGTCTTTAGGAAGGGTCCAGGGGCAAATGATAATCTAGTTTAACTTTTGAGTTTAAACATGAATGATCTATAGTGATTCTCTCTCTTTATCTGTTTCTATCTCTTTATGTCTATTTGTCTCTGTCTCTGTATCCTTGTCATACACACACCCACATGCAGGCACACATACACCCATAGTGTCATTTCACAAGTGGTGACTGAACTTTGCAGAGATCATCTTCATCATTCTAACTACCATAATTTCCACTCTCCCCATCACTGCAGAACTCCCTGTTTGTTGTCTTTTGTACCACCCACCATATCACCTTCATTATCATCTTCACTATCATTAGCATCCTTATAGTCAGCAACACCATTATGATTAGCATTGTTGGCTATGCTTATACTATCTTCACCTGCAACAGATTTAGCATCCCTTTCAAAAATTGCTCACCAAGTACTATCATAAATGATGTCATTATGAATCCCTTTCTTGAGGAAGGTAAAGCCTAGGGGTTCTGTTTTTTATAGGTTTATTAAGATGTATGATACCTTCACGGCAGGTGGACATATGACTATTAAACAATGAGCAAGCACAGACGTGAATGTTAGCTACAAACATCTGCCAATACAATATTTTGAGGTCACATGCCTGAGTGTCTTGATTTCATAAAGACCACATTGTGATCTTTTCTCCCTCAACTGTACTGCTGCATTTTTTTGTCTCTTAGTTTTAAACCTTTCACTCCTATTACTGCTGTCTTGAAATGCAATGTACCATCTTTGTTCTAGATTTTCATCCCCCAATGTTCTCCCAGGTTGCTGGCAACATGACCTAAGCCTTAGTCTTGGGTAGAGGCTTCTACCTTTCTCTAATGGTGCCCTGATATGGCCAACAAAGGGTCTTCTCTTTCTTCTGTCTTCCTTCTAACTTCAGTATATATTTCTTCTCCTTTCTTTGGTTTATCTGAACATCTAATGTTCTGTTAATCTTGTTCTATTTATATCTTACTTCCTATGTTTTTATCTTTGCTGACTGGTCCATGGAAAGAAGGTGAGTAAAACTCTAACACCCATGTGGCTGCTTCTGTCTCCCAGGACGATCCTGTTTGCAGGAATCCTAGAGACACAGAAGAAGTGCGTATCTTTGTCTCTTTCCCATCTTTCACTCCCATGCTTTTCCATTTCTTCTTTCCTCTCCTTCTCTCTCCTGATGCCTCTTCCTAGCCTTCCTCTTTATTCTTTGAACACCCATCCACACCTCTCGTTTCTCTACCACTTCCTTCTTTTCCTCATTCCTAAGCTTAGTTCCCAAGTAGTGCCTTCCTCTGGCCCTTCTGACCTCTGCTTGTCCTTTCATAAGCTCGTACCTTTAAGAACTTATCTGCTCTCAGAATTTCTATGCCTCCAAATATATTCTTTTGGAACTTACCATCTATAGTCTAGGTGGTACCTGCACTTGAACTTGTAGGAACCTACTATCTATAGTTTAGGTGGTACCTGCACTTGAATTGGTAGGAACTTACTATCTATAGTTTAGGTAGTAGCTGTACTTGAATTTGTGGTTGAGATGATTAAAGCAAGGACATACAAGGTTTGTCCTGAAAGTACCAGCCATGCAAACTGTTTAAATTATATTGACACTGGCTCGATACTTTCTGGACAGACCTCCTATTATAACAGTGCTATCTCTTGAGTTTCCCTCCATTTTAAATTATTTTTGCATTTATGTTTTATAATCAAATATGCTTGACATACAGTCTCCTATAAATTTAAGGCGTACAACATGTTAATTTGATACATTTATATATTGTAATATAATTGCCATTGTAGCAGTCATTAGCACATAATTACATAATTAGTATTTCTTTTGTCTAATTACATAATTTTTTTCTTGTTTCTTGTTGAAATAAGTTCTAGCCTCTTAGCAAGTTGGATGATTGTAATACAATATTGCTGTCCATATTCATTCTACTGTGCACTAGATCTCTAGGGCTTTTTTACTACTTGTTGCAAGTTCTACTCTTGAACAACAGCCGTCCTATTCCCTTCCCTCTGTCCCCTGGTAATCAACATTTTGCTCTCTATTATTATAAGGTTTAGATTTTTAGATGCCATGTATAAGTGATATCATATAGTACATTTCTTATTCTGATTCATTTTACTTAGTGTAATATGCTCAAAGTTCACCCATGTTGTTGCAAATGGCAATATCCTTCTGTCTTAGGGCTGAACAACATTTCATTGTGAATATACACCACGTCTTCTTTATCTAGTCTATGTTGATGGGTATTTATGTTTTTCCCACCCCTCCTTCCATTTTATTTTGGAGGAATAGCGTGGTAGGCTTCATTCGACAATCTGCAGAAGGTTAGACTTTTGGCCTTGGTTCTGCACTTACTTGCTGATTTGGGGATGGATGTCACTTCATCGTTTAGAGCTTCAGTTTTCTCATCTGTGATGTGGGCATAATAATACCTGCCTTATTTTTCTCAGGAGGTTGTAAGAATCTAATTCTTAACTAGTACTATGGAAATACAGGAGTTTGTCATTGTGTCTGTGTTCTGAAAATCTTTTTATGCATATTCTAGTCCCCCGATCAATTTCCCTCCTGACCCAATAGGCAGCCAACCCTGATGGAAATCCCATAGTAGGAGAATCTTTGGCGAGACCCTGAAGGGCACAGAAATAATCCACGTTCTCAGAGAGTTTAAAGTCAAAGGCACAACAGGAAGGATGCCGCAAATGCCCAGACATCAAAATGCTAATTAAATGGCAGGTCAAATAACAGCTCATTAGCACAGCACAGATTCTGTTTGCATTACATATGGTGGTCCAGGGAGTCAGGAAAACAAAGCCAGTTGGTGGCTCCTCCCAGGCTCCAGGTATAACAGAAAGAACATTTCCCCAAAGTTTCTGGTCCCCAGACTGCACACAGGTGGACAATTCTGGCATCCTTCTGTGGATTCAGCTACCTGACCCCGAGCTTCTTTGTAGTCATGGAATGCAGTGGCTTATTGTTGACCTCACAGGGGGTGTCATAACCAGGAGATTGGAACATAACTTGGTAGGCTGGGTAGGATGCCTACATTTTTAAAAGTTAATCTGAGACCTGATCCTAGGGCAGAGGTCAGGGTTAAATCTTCTTCCTGTTAAGCCTAGTTTTTATGATGAGAAAGGAGCAAAAGGGGAGGATGAGACAGGGACGACTGTGGAGGGCAAATGCTGGGTCCAGTGGCATTTTTCTATTTTTTCAGTGGGTCTGGGAAGTGACCACAATGAGGCTAAACCACATTTGCAGAGAACCACAGCCTGGTGGCAGGGGAGTGTGCAGGAGCACTGAGGCAGGGTATGGGGCCATCTAAGCATCTTCCAGGCCTGAGGAAGCTTGGGTCATAATTCAGTGGGCTCTGGAGAGACTGGGAAGGTAGGGAGGAAATCACAAAATCAAGATCTCAAACCTGGACAAATCCATCGTAATGCGTCCAGGGACTCAGAGTCCTGAGCACGGATATTAACTGGGAGGAGGACCCTTGGAAGGAAGCATTTGTTTTCCAAAATCAACAACAGAGGAGCCAGCATTCTGTGAGGGACATTCGTCCATGCACAGGAAGAGGGTGGGGAGGCCTGGCCTTTGGCCCCGAGCAGCCTGGGAAGGTTTGAGATGGTTGCTTTCTCACCTCTGCTCATTACCAAGGTGGCCTTCCTAAATGGTGCTCAACATCTATGTTTATTTAGTTTTTAATTTTTAAAAAAACTTTATTACCTCCATCCCCTTTTTCTCCCCTATGTCCCCTTCAACATCTATGTTTATTTCTCACTCACTTTCATCATCTATGTTTATTTCTCATTCCCGTCTATATATATGAACGAATACACTCCTTTCTCACCTCTTAACATACTCTTACTCTCCAGGTGCTGCCTACAGCAGAGACAAGGCCAGGAATGGATGAAGGGCAGATAACCAAGACCATGTTTATCAGTGAAATCATGTTAACCTAGAGTCCACTCATTTGATAAGTGAGATGTCTGGGATGGGTGAAATCACTTCATCCTATCTGTCAATGCTTTTGTAGCTATTATTAATAGAGTGAGTAATATCGTAGGGGACATGCATGCTATTCTCAGGGGCCTGTAAGGACTTTAGCTTTTGAGTCCTTCCCATACAAGTAGATGCTGTTAACTTCTAGCAAGTTATACTTTTTAAAGGAGACTAGGCTCAGAGCTCCCCTCATTTCCAAACCAGGAGTAATAAATGTCACTAAGAGCTGTTGTTAGGAGCATGATATATTTAGGATGCCCAGCATAGAGGCACATGCAACACAAGATAATGGCTATTATTATGGTTGTTGGCATTGTTGTTCATATATGACGTGTTGGGCAGCACAGTTGGCACTAGATTGGGGCTGCTCCTTCCTGCTATTTCCTTTCACAGCCAACATCTGTAGTGTTGGAGGATGGGGGATAGGCCCAGTCCTTTAAATTGGCCAAGGCGGCCAGAAGCCCAGACACAGAATCAGCAGAGAGGCGGGAACAGATGGCCTTTGGACAATGTGCTGGGGGATTTCTGTTTCCTACAGCATGGGTCCTTGGGGCGTCTGTAAACATAATGGCTCATGTGCAAGATCTGCAATGCAGTCATTGGGAAAGCCAGCAGGCTCCACGGCACAGAAGGGACAGCTTGAAGGAGCCCATTTCAAAGGACAGACAGCAGGTGTGACAAGTGGAGATCTTGAGTTCTACTCCTGGCTCTGCCTCCATGAGTCTGGGTTGATTCATATCTTAGCCTATTTCCCAAAACAGGACTGGAGGTGGATTACAACCAAAAGTATAAATATAAATGGATCATTTAAAAGGACACACAAAAAAGAATTATGTAATTGAGGAGGAAGTAGGAAAATATGGGGAAATAATAATGATAACTGAAATAAAAAGCAAGGATGATTAAAGCAAGTAGGTAAAATTTCTTTCTGAATTTCCTGGTAGCCAAGACTCACATAATCTACAGAAACGAGCATTTGTTTTGTCAGAGGAGGCAAGTTTTTGCTGTTTTTAAAGCATACTTATTATATAAAAGACATGAGTAATATAGGGGACATATTTTCAGTAAAAAATTCATATAAGGTGCTGGGATGTCCTTTGTATAACCATCTCTTAATTGATTCTGGACAACAACTGAGGATATAATGTTGAACTGGATTTCAGAGAGGGCTGTACTACAGAGTAATATAGGTAAATTTCTGATATTCTAACTTGATTAAAAGATAAAGGTTGGAGCAGAAATGCCAATAATACTTTAATTCTCTCCATGAAATCCATGTTTTGAAAATTTTTAATCTACTAAATTGCATATATTAAGCAATAATTTATCTTCTCTTTTTCATGAACTAAAACCACATCTAACTGCCACTAACCAGTTGTGAGAACACTGGTGGGCCTTGCCGAGCTAATGTAATTCCAGTTAAAAAGCAAAGAAACTTGACATTTTTGTTAGCCTGAATGGCTCCTTAAGAGGGAAATATTAATTCCATTAAGCTTTGTCAATTATCGGAAGTAATTCTCAGATGCCTATTATTGCCTCTCTAGAGATTCTGGTTTGATAACCATGGCTTCTGCAGAAGTTCCACATGAAGAGCCTCCCCGTGGCTCATTGTGCTTACCCTGCTTCAGGGACCTGGTCAGATTGGAGGCTTGTATTAGTCAGGGTTTTCCAGAGAAACAACAGGGTGCACATGCTTGTATATTATGTATGTTTAGTATAAGGAATTGGCCCAAGTGATTTGAGAGGCTAAGAAACCCCAAGGTTTGCAGTTGTCAATTTGGAGACCTAGGAGAGACTATGGTGAAAGCTCCAATCCAAATGCTGGCAGGCTCAAGAACCAAGAAGAGCCAGTGTTTCAATTTGAGCCCAAAGGCAGGAAAAGATCAATGTCTGAGTTCAGCAGGCAGCCGAGAGGGGTTCCTTCTTACTAGTGAGAGGGTCAATCTTTTTCGTTCTATTTAGGCTTTCAGCTGATTGGATGAGGCCCCCCACACTAGGGAGGGCAATCTGCTTTCCTCAGTTTACTCAGTCAAGTGTTCATCTTATCCAAAAATACCCTCACAGATACACCCTGGGGCTCTGGTTGGCTTGTTGGCTTGCTCTCTTTCCCAAGAACCTCCTTTTCATCTTCTAGGATTGCTTGAAATAGGTTTGTTCATTTCTTGATGCTGAGTTTTGGTGTTGCCTAGAGGAGTTTGGTGCAAATGTCCTATATGACCTTGGCATGTCTACATCTACTTCACATTCTGTTCCTGCTTTGATGACATTGGAGAATCTTGGGAGAGGCTCATCTTAGCATAGATGGTGGAAGGACACCCAGTGTAACTAAGAGAAGCTACTTATTTATTTCAATAATTATTTTCTCATTTATGCTTCTATTTTCAAAGATTATTATTGGTTTAATGTAAAGCTCCTGCTTTAGTGAAGGGTACCTATAAAACAAGGATGTTAGCATGTTTTTAGGCTTCCTCACATTTTATACTTTAAGGAGAAAGGTTCATAATGTCACTCTCAACAATGTAAATCAAAACATACCTTAAAATAAGGAAAAACTAGTAACCAAAGATATAAGCTAATAAATAGATAATTAAATTAATTGTTTTAAATATAGCTGATACTTCCTGTGTGCTGTGCCCTTTCATAGGTGAGGAAACTGAGGTTCAGAGAGGTTAATAAACTTCCTTAAGGTCACAGTGTTAAGAGGTTAGATCTAGGACTCAAAGTCATTCTTGTCTGATTCCAAAGTCATGCTTCTACCCCCTCACTTAACCTAAGAATCCATAATGAGGGTTAGAGGCAGCATAGTCTAGAACAGCATTTCTCAAAGCATAAATTGTAGATTAATAGTCTTTTGTTTTAACAACAAAAAAAGACCCCACACTTTCATAATCTACAAACTCTAGAGATTAATTGTTACAATTTATCTGACCAATTAAAGTTCTGAAAAGTCTTGCAGTAAAGAAAGTGGTTCAATTTTGTTCATCTTGTTTCTTGCTAAACACTGACATGTTACTAATAGGTATATTAGCAGGTATTGTGGAACCAAACTCTATCCTGCAGAAATACTTTGGGATATTCCATCCTAGATTAAATTATCCTGGACTGGCAGAGGTAACACACACTTTTATTTTTTCAATATCACAGATTAGTTTATTAAGTTATTTAATAGCCCCCGATTATAGCTTTCTCATCTGCAAAGTAAAGAGGTTAGCACCTAAATTCTGAGTAATAGCTTTAAAATGCAGAGGTCCACATGTAAGCCAAATGACAATTTGTGATTTGTTCATTCTTTCCTTGTTACTGATGTTAGTGGAGTGAACTGGGGACAGGTAACCTTTGAGGTCATTCACTCTGATTGTGTTCAACTATCTAAGAGTGAAAATATCCTACTACTGACACTTCTTCAAAGCTGTAATTTAAATGAGGTAATGCAATTTAGCCCGTAAATGCCTATTTCTCCTCTGGGGCTGCCCTTGAACCTGGTCACATCACCAGGTTTTCTTGGAGTTCTCTTCCACATGCTGGACCGCTCTTTTCCAAAGTATGCCTTACTCTGGAACCTACATCAAGCTTCCTGATTTAGACTCTGGTCAAAAGGAGAATGCTTTTGGACCTTTTCAGATGCTTTAAATAGTATTTACCTCTGGTCCTAGAATGATCTCCCTATCCTCCCCAGATAAGCAATAAACAATCAAGACACTCATCCTCAGACAGGTCTGTAGCTAAGGGCAGGTGAAAGGCAACCATACTTTGAGGTTTCTCGCCCTTTCTTTCCCCCTCCCTGCTCTTCTCTTTAAAAAATAACAAAATCTTAAAAAAAAAAGTCACTGCGCTTTGGTCAGAAAAATAATATATATATCTTATAAATGTTAAAAAAAAAAAAAAAGACACCCATCCTTTGTGCCCCCAGCCCAAAGCTCACTGGGCTCACAGCCCCTCCTCTGTTCATTTAGCTGAACTGATGTCACCTTATAGTCAGTATTTTTCTTACCTGTTAGTTTTTATTTAAGTGCTTTGGGCCCTTACTCCTATGTCACCAAATTTCCCATAACTCCCCAAGAGCAGAAACTATAGTTTATGTCCCCTCTGTATTCCCTGTAAACTCTAGTATAGTGTTCCATAACTAATAGATGCTCAGTAAATACTAGAGGGATCAATGAATTGATGCCAAATAATTCTTGTTCCCCCTGCCCTAGGATCTTTTTGTGGTTGTGATTCTCAGCATAATAACAGGGAGTTCAGCTCCACACAAAAATTTCACAAATAGAAGACGCTCTTTTCCCTCCTCACCCTGACAAACTTCTTCTTTTATCAGGTGGTACCTTAATGCTATTTTGATAATTTAGTGAATTCTCCTTGGTGACCAGAAAGTAAAAAGCAGGAGAGATTCCATGGGTTTTATTAAGGATGTAGAACTGGTAGAGACTGGGTTTTGGGCAGAGGGTCACCGTGTACTCAGCCTTCAAAATGCCTTGCAGGACAGATTCCTTTTATTGTTATCATCAATAATTTTTAAATGAACCAGAATGTTGCTGTTTCCATAAGGTTGGCTGTAGGTGGGGCCTTTCCCCTATTGTCATTGCCTGTTCCCAAACATTTGTTTTTAATAGAGGCACAGATGAGAAGAGAGGGTTTATACTTGATATATTTATGGGCTTTTTGTTGCATACTCTTTGATTGCTAGTTAAATTGGCTGGAAAGAGTACAGAATACTTTGAATTTTTATTTTTTTCTGGAATCTTTCTCATCTTCAAAAATCAGGAAAAATAACCAGTGCCACCTAAGTGCTGTGGTTTGAGTGAGGAACCTGAGATGGCACATGACCATGTTCTAGACATGCATACAGGCCTGGGAAGACCACAGCGAAGCTGGAAATGTGAAAATGTAATGATGTTTTTATTAACAGTAAATGTAATGGGAATTGAATTTGATTTTTTTTATTAAGTTGTTTTTAAACTCATGGTTAAAAAAATATTGAAATAGAAGTGATGGTTTTCTTTTTAAAAGCGTCACTCATGTCTACTTAAACTGAGGTAGCGCAGTCTAGGCTGGGGCTGGCTGGGACCTAGATACTGGACCACATGCTGGTGGCTCTGAGAGCAAAGGGCGGTAGATAGGCTGACCATTGAACTTATCACCATGGTGGGGTCCTTTGGGAGCGAAAGAGTGATTGATAACTACGCAGTGCTAAACCCAGATTGTCCTGAGTAACTAGGATATGTGGTCACTCTCCATGTTTGCTCAGTTGGCCATGGTTGTGCCCATGGTTGTGTGGGAAAGGGCCAGCAGGAGGGGAGAAGCAGCAAAGCAGCTGGGGTCAGTCAGCTTCTGGCCCTTGGGGCTTATGGGCAGAGCTCTTCTTACCCAGTTGGGTAAGTAGATATGTTGGCTCATAATGGCTCTCAAGATACGATTGTTACATTTTCAGGAGTTTTGGAAGCCAATTCCTATACCATTGCTGGCTTGAAATTTTGCACGGTGGGCATATAGGAGCCCTGTCTACCCACAGTTCTGCTTTCCATGGTTTCAATTGTCTATGGTCAACTATAGTCCAAAAATATTAAATGGAAAATTTCAGAAATAGTTCATAAGTTTTAAATTGCACACAGTGCTGGGGCAGTGTGATAAAATCTCATACTGTCCTGCTCCATGCCACCTGAGACACAAGTCATCCCTTTGTCCTGTGTCTCCACACTGTATACATTCCCTGCTCATCAGTTACTTAGTCTTTTCGGTTACCAGTACCATATTTTGTGTGTGTGTACGTGTGTGTATGTGTGTGTGTGTGTGTGTGAGAGAGAGAGAGAGAGAGGGCACATCCACA
This sequence comes from Noctilio leporinus, assembly GCA_004026585.1. Taxonomy (NCBI): domain Eukaryota; kingdom Metazoa; phylum Chordata; class Mammalia; order Chiroptera; family Noctilionidae; genus Noctilio; species Noctilio leporinus. The sequence goes on along the minus strand of PVIW01002901.1, from coordinate 106,519 downwards.
TAACTTTTATTATAGCATCATGTTAAAACTGTTCTATTTTATTATTAGTTATTAATCTCTTACTGTGCCTAACTTACACATGAAGCTTTATTATAGGTAGTATAAGAAAAAACATAGTGTACCTAGGGTTTGGTACTCTGCATGCTTTCAGGCATGCATTGGGGGACTTGGAACATATCCTCTGTGCATAAGACAGTGGGGGCTACTACATTTATACTATTACAGAGTGGAAGAAAGCCAAAATTTCTCACAGCCTGCAGTTTGGGGATAGCCTATAGGACTCAGTGAAGTACCGCCATTTTCCCTGAAAGAGGTACTTTGCATATCTATGGCTGGTACCTAGGGTCTTAGTTATGCAATTTACTAGGGCCAAACCTCAGAGCCAAGGAGATGGAAGGAGCTTTTCACCAAAGAATGGTGACAAAAAAAATATCTTTTAGGGCCTGCGCAAGATTTCTTGCAGGTGGCTACGATTGGTCACCCTACCCACTGTGTCATAGGCTGCCATCAGGGTTTAAAAATAAGGTAGTAGCCATTTAGGGGGAAAAGGCTGTGCAGTATGCAGGGACAGAGAGACAGAGAACGAAAAAGGGAGAACATGCCAGGAATGGCAGTCTATGCCAGAGACTCTAAACAGATTTATCATCTGCCGCCTCTTGATACTGAGCAAAAGGGGGCTTGTTCATGTGGCACCTTGCTGTCGGGCTGAACAATTAGCGTTGAGCGAAAACAGATCTCCATTTACAATGTTCCAACCTCAGGGGAGGGGCCTGTGAGCACTCCTGCCCAGAGCCCTGTTCTCCCATGAGACCCAGCACTTCCCTTGCTCCCCAAAAGGCTACAAACCAAAACCAATAGTTCCCCATTCCTTACCTGTCAGCTCTCTCCTTCAGAATCTGGGCACACTATCATCAGCTTCTGTATAATAGTCCAGGAAAGTGTGTGCCGAGCTACAATAGATCATGGTGAAGTCCCAGAAAAGCACAAGTCACAAGAGTGTCCTTGTCATATGTCCTGCTTCAGCCACACTGGCCTCCTTGCTGTTCCTGCAAAATGCCAAGTATCTCTCCATCTCAGGGCTGTCAGGATGTAGGGGCAGCTAACATGGAGGCAGCACATACCTCTGGACTTTGATTATACCTGGACTTTAGTTAAAACTGTAACAGTCAAGGTTTACATACCTAGCCTGACCAGAATGTGATAATGGAACCAGCCAGGAAACTCTTGGGAATGAGTTAATGGCTAGCTTGTCCAGAGATCCCTGGTGAGGCGGTAATAAAGCAGATGACATGATAGATGATCCCACTTAACTCTTTCTGGTTAATGGATTTTGGTCAATGAACTAATTTTTCTTTGAAGTGTATACCTATGTACCTGCATGTAGCAGCTAGGATAAAAACCCAACCTGGTGATGTCAAGTTAAAGATGATTTATCTAAAAGTCTCTTCTTTTTCTGCTCTCCATTTTCCTGTTCCTTGTTTTCCTTCTCCCAATAAGTTCACAGCAGTCTCTGGGTGTGATTTCTTTGAGTAAGGCTACCCTGACAAGGGCCTTTTTGCGTGTCCTTTCCCCTGCCTGGAGACCTTCACCAGATAACCTTCATTTCCCGAGATCCTCAGCTCAAATGTCCCTTCCTCAGACAGGCCTCCCAACCACCGTATGTGAGGCAGGCTCCTCTGCCACTCTCCATCCCCTGTGTCTTGTTTTTTCCCCCAGCTACCTGATACTGAGTCACATGTTTGTGTCTTTGTTGTCTAGGTCCCCATTCCACTGGCAGCTCCATGAGGGCAGGTATTTTGTTGGGCTGCATTGGCAGCACCTAGAACAGGGCCTAGGATAGAGCAAGCACTAAGTCAGTATTTGTTAATGAATGAAAGTCAGTATTTGTTAATGCTGTGTGTGAATGGGTCACACACAGCAGACCTAGTTCACTGTTGGTGGCTTACTGGAAAATGACGCTTAGATGGACTCCGAGTCTCCATCAAAGGGCACTAGGAGGAAATGCCATGAGCGTGGGGAGTGGCAGCATAGTGGTCCATGTTCAATAGTAGCTACACCTGATCTGGGTTCTCAGTAGTCTCTTTAGTTAGCAAAAAACATGTAGGAAGAGTATAATTGTACCTGGCATGGGGCTTGGTTGTGTATAAGGGTTCATAGCCTTTTGGCAGTTCACAGTTTTCATCTATCCATTCATTCACCCACTCAATGAATATTTATCGAGTATCATGATGACCCTGCGGAGGGCCTGGTGACTTATTGGTGATTAAAGCAGGCTCTGGCTTCATGTGGCTTCGGAATGTTGAGGACTCGGATGGTAGAAAGCTGGTTATGAGCTAGGAGGCACCTACAGAAGAAAAAGAACAGAGTGGATAGGGCCAACTGGGGGAAACTAATTTAGGTGATGGTGGGGACAGGGTGAAGGAAGGTGCTGTTTGAGCTGAGATCTGTGGGCTGGGTAGGCTTTTACCAGAAGAGGAAAGGACCTGTCCTGGCAGCCCAAGAAAAGAAAATCCTGGCCTATGTGGGGAGCTGAGAGGAGGCCAGTGTGCCTGCAGCAGAGGCTGCGGTGGAGGGGCTGGGGCTGTGGTGGAGGCAGGAGGCACAGCCTGGAAGGGCCCAGTCAGCCGTGCAAATTGTTTGGCTTTTATCCCACATTTTTAAAGTCAGCAAACATTCATTCATGTGTAGAAGACTTACTGAAGCGGAATTAAAAACCATAAATGAGTTCAGAGTTAGTTAGACATCAGAGAATGTGTATTTTGTAAATATGTTACTGTCTACATTCAGCATTGCTACAGACAGGAAGTTGACCTGTAGGCAGAGGGTAGGAGGAAAACACTGATCAACTCCCGTTCTTGGTGTGCACAGAGTCTGCCTCTAGGCTCTAGAATGCAGCTGATCTTAGCAGCTCTTGGTGCTGTTTGCATTTAATTGGTGAATGGCTTGCCACTCACTTGCAAGGGTCAACATGCTTATATGTGGAGCTCCTCAGGTCTGGTCCTGTGTGTGCCTGCATGTGTGCCTGTGTCCCTTCCTCTGCCCTTTCAGGCTCCAACGGGGACAACAGTGGATGAATTCTGCTGCATCATTAGCTTCTCTTCTTTATAACGTCTTTAGTCCACAGGCTTCCACCCCTGCCCAGCTAGTGGCTCACCTTCTACATAATTGAGTTCTCTTTTCATGTGAGCCTTTGGACATGGAAGGTGAGTAGATGGGTGTGATGGTAATCTTCAGCCTTTCAAAATAAATAAGATTCACCTGCAGTTATCCAGTGATTGGAGGAGCAGAGGAAAGCACAAATAATTCCAAAGTAGCAGATAATCTGAATTAATGCCTGTTGGGCTGTGAGGGTGTAGCAGCATACCTGTCCATAGCTGGGTTCACTCTCCGTCCTTCTGCCTGGCCTGTGTTCATCCTGCTAACTTTTCCCATGAGTTGCAATAAATAAGTGACTCATGGGGAATCAAGATGATATTGCTTATAAGTCATGTTGTTATACCTCTTTCTTGATCTTTGGGGTCATCAGGCATGTTAGTAAACCTTTCCGTGCCTTGGTTCCTTTATCTGTAAAGTGACAACCATAACATGTATATGTCCCTGTAGCCTTGGTTCCTTGCATCCCAGAAAGGGACATGATTCCAATGTAGAAAACACACACACACACACACACACACACTCACACAAATCAGCCCTCAGACCACACTGCTGTGCCCCGCTGGAAGGGAGAGACAGAACAAGACATGAGGGAAAAAAAAGTAAGAAGAGAAGGAATCTCAGTAAACCTCTTAGGCTGTGACAATGAGGCCATAGCGAGCTTTTATGAGAACCACATTTGAGCCTGGGATAAAAAATAAGAGCAACATACTTTAAAAATTATTTATGATTTTAAGCACATGAAAGGCGTATCGTGTACCCAGGGAGGGCATAATGGGGAACAGCTGGCTAACATGTGTCTTACCATTTCTGAGGATGTTCATAATTCTCTGATGTCCAAGAATAACAGTAATAAAGATGCCGCTGCTGATTGTATTAATGATAATAAATAGGATTGGGTGCCTTTCCTAGATCCTGCTGAACGTAAGAGATGAGCCCAGGCTGCTGGGTTTGGTGAGAGCTGAAAGGGAGCTCTAGTCTGCTTCCTTTTCAAGGGATCATGGAGCCTTTCTAGGGATCAAAGGTTTAAGGAAAAAGCCTGGATGGGGGAGTCAGGAAACCTGGGTTCCAGGCCTAGCTTCACCATGAACTCTGGGAAGTCGCCTGCCTCTCTGAGTCTCAGTTTTCCCATCTGTAAAATAGCAGTGCTAATACTACTTGACAGACATGCCTTGCAGAGTTTTTGTGGGCCCTGATGAAATGGTGCCTATGGAAGGGCCGGATACATTTTATTGCAAAGCGTTCTGTCTATGGAAGGTGGCGTTGTCATCTTTGTACTCCTCCAGCACCTAGTACATTAAACTGCCAAGCTCAGTGCCAGGCATCTAGGCAGTGGCTAGAAATGTCTGTGCTGTGAATGAATATGTCTTTTTCATTACATGTTTACAGCTGTAGAATGTTAGAAGTGGATAATACATTGAAAGCCATTGAATCCAGTCTTCCGTGTTATGGTTTGCTGGGTGGGTCTCCAGCAGTGCTCAGTCTCAGGCAGGGCTCATGGCTGGCCAGAACCTGCCCTAAATGACCTAGGAGACGTGTGCTGAGAAAAGTCAAGGGGCTCATCTTTCTGACCCCATCCCTCCAGGCCCAAAGGTACCTGAAAGGTGGCCTCTTTGCATTGCAGTGACCAATGTGTGTGAAAGAGTTAGCAGAGGCAATATTGTAAATGGCACACTGTTGCTTTACCATGATAATTCATGTGTTTGCAAAAGAAGTAGGAGGGTGAAGCAGTTAAAAACACAGGCTTTGCCAAGGGGTTCATATGCTCCAGCAGTGATTATCTGGCTTGTACCATCTGTGTGATCTTGACCAAGATACTTAACTGCTCTTGGCCTTTCAGCTTGTCTTTCAGATTAAGGCTAGTGTATATCTAGAGCTCGGCACACAGAAGGTATTTACTAAAGGGTATGAGCTCCTAGAGATAAACAACCACCTTGTTTCAGAAAGCTGGTTCATTATCTTCTTACACGATCTCACTCAGGATTCATCATTGTTCATACCCTTTGCTAATTCCCCATTGCCCTGTGCAGCAGGATCTCAGTGCACTGGTCTCAGTTTGTCTTTCTGCTGTGACTGTCACTATGCCCCCATCAAAACCTCGTGCTCTAAAGAAACTAGGCCATTTAACCCTTCTAAAACCCAACTTAAACTTTTTTACTTTTTTGTTTGCTTGGAATATCTTTGCCTATATCTATTCAAGCCTTACTCACTACAAATATTTATAAGGTCATGTTAATAGAAATGTGGTCAAGTAAGATGGCATATGCATAGAAAATAAAATAAGTGCCTATCACTAGGGAAATGACTAAACAAATTAGGATTCATGTCTACTGTGCAATATTATGCATTCATTAAGGTAGCTTTGTATAAACTGACTTGGAAAGGTACATATCTGTGAACTATTGCTAAGTAAAAAAAGCAAGTTATAGAACAAGATGTGAAATATAATCACAGGTTAGAAAGGGATTCAGTTGTACATGTATTTCTGAAAGAGTTGGGATAAAGCATGCTCTAATCATTAATAGAGATTCTTCTGGAAAGGATTGGGTTGGAAGAGAAATAAAACTTGACATTTAGTTAATATACTTTTATGATTTGGGTTTGCCTGTTTACTAGAACTGTGTTAATGTTATAACTGAAATTAAATCAAAATGCATAGAAAAATGTATTAGAAGAAATAAACTGCGGTCGCTTCATTTGTTAGATAGGGGTGGTTCTTTCCCTCCTTCTAACTTATTATAATTATGTTAAAGAACAAACTGATAACAAAAGAAAATTACCCCTCTGTTAAAGTCCAACAGAAATACTACTCCCTCTGTAAAACATTTTTCTGATTCCTCAAATGGATGTGCTTTCTCCTTCCTTTGATCCCTCAATGCACTTTGTATGTCTTCTATGGCTTTTATCTCTACCTTATAAGTATTCCATTCATGTTTTACGGCCTGTCTAGATTTAAGCAACTCGAGGATACCATGATAGAGAAGAAAACCAGCTTTCAAGTCAGAAGATCTAGATGTTGGCTCTTGTTCTAATTATCTATAGCAGCATGACAAATTAGCTCAAACGTAGGGACTTAAAACATAGTCACTTTATTTTATAGTATACATTTTTGATCAGCAACATGAGCAGAGTTGGGTTGGGTGATTCTTTTGCTCCATGTGGTGTTGACTGAGGTCACTTGGTGGTATTCGACTTGGGGTTGTGTTGGACAGGAGGGCTCTGGGTCAGCCTATTCCTTCCCCTTCCTGAGTCCTCTCTGCAGTCTGCCTACAGGTGGCTCAGGGGTTCAAGAGACCAAGGAAGAGTGGCTCCTCTTTCTAAAGGAGGAAAGTTGGCAGAGTGTCACTTCTTCTGGGCTTGCCAAGCAGCCACAGAGCCTATCCAAACTTAAGAGGGTGGAACAGAGATGTCACCTTCTGAAAGGAGAATTTGTGTAAAAAAAGAGTGGCTGTCATTAATCCATTGCCACTTTGCTATGAGTACAACCTCTGTGTCTCAGAGACGACATTTGTAAGTTAGACCAAAAGCTATAATATGTGCAAAAAAGCCTTCTGTCCGTTATAAAAAGCTATATAAATTATGAATACCAATGATTATCTTGGTGCTAATTCTATGCCTTACTTAAGGCAGATACTCATTTGATGTTTAATAGTTTGAAAGCAGACTCATTATCAGATAGTTCCACAGACAAAGAAGTGATGCTACGATCACCTAGGGGAATAGTGTAGCTGTGGAGTACAGACTTTGGATTGGGTTGGCATAAGTTAAATCCAAGATGTCCCCCAGTAACTATATATGTGATCTTTGTTGACTCATCTCACCTTTGTGAGCCTTAATTTTCTCATCATATTATGAGACTAATATTGTCTAGCTGGGTTGCTGTGCACATTGGAGCTAATTTGTATAAAATACTTTAGGGTAGCGACTGTCACATGGTAGGTCTTCTGTTTCTCATACAATGATATTACAAAGTCATATAGAAAGTTTTGACTCCTCACTCATTTCTTTACACTGGTCACATCCATTCACACAAATAGAGAGAGCCCAGAGCCCAAGTCCTTGTGAAAGCAGTTGGGGAAAGGAAGCACCCTTACTCCTCGTTTCTGCTAGTCTCCTTCTCTCCCCAAAGTGGCTCTCTCCAGGGAATCTGGGCCTCACGTATCTTTGGTTGGTAAGTCACTCCTCTCTGAGTGTTGGATGTGGCCTCCTTTTAAACCTATGGCTTTGCCTTTCATAGATGTATGAGATCAAATCAGAAGGCTGCATTGCAAAGAAGTTCAACGAGATTCTGCAGAAGCTGAGCTCACCCCTGAAGCCCAGAGTTCCAGACCATAGTAACAACACAATGAAAAACCTCTCATACCCATTCTCCAGAGAGAAAATGTACCTGTGAGTATTAGAACTGTGGGGTAGGGATATGAGGGAAGATGGAAAAAAAACCCAAATAAGCTTGACTATGCCCTGTGTCTGGGAAAGGAGGGGAAGCATGTTCTTGTGGTGAAGTACTTTTTGTGTTTCCTTCCCTATATGAGATGATCACAAATAGCTTATGAATAAATAAATGTCCAATGCCTTATGGAGAAACTTGCCATTTCAGTTATTTCTTATGATGGAGGGAGAATCAGGGAGCCAACAATGAAACCGGGGACTTAGATACCTGATTACCTTCTGTGGGGAGGCCTTCTGTCCAATCTGATAAGATTTTAACATAGTGTGATAAGCCAGAAAGAAGGTGGGTAAAACTTCTGGATTTCTGTATCCTTGGCTGCCTACTCATGCTCTTGTTCACTCTGAGGAGGCTCCGTCCCCAAACTCCATCCTGGACGAGGGAATAAGAGCTCTTCACAGGGGTGGTCATTTGGGGAAACCTTTGGATGGGAGAGCTGTGGTTGGGAAGTGGCAAGAGCAGCAGCCAAGCATTCATTCCATTTTAGGAACAAATGAGAAAATAAAAGGCTATCAGGAATGATAACAGAATTAAGCAAGAGAGACAAAGGAAGGGGTGCGGAAAAGCAGAGAAGTTAGTAAGGATCTGTCTCTTTTGAGGAGGGAGCATTCATGGAGCTATGTTTCTGCTGTCATTGGATTGTATCTCCTACCCATCTTTTTGAAGTTAGTTAATGATTCTGTGCACAAACATATGCTGTTCTTTTTGCGTATGTTCCCTCATTGAATTCCCTCTCCCTTTGGTTCTGATAATCAATTCTGGTCACCAGTTCCAATATATTTGTGGGTTTTCCCATATGATCAAGAAATTCTCTAACACCAGCTGGGTGTCTTGCAATTCAACCCAATTGGACACTCTCAGAGGCTCCTATGATCCCCTCCTTGGGTTTGATTAATTTGCTGGAGCAGCTCCCAAAACTTAGGAAACCAGTGTACTTGCTAGAGTACCAGTTTATTACAAAAGCCATTAAAGGATACCAATCAACAGTCAGGTGAAGAGATGCAGAATGTGAGATCCCAAACAAAGGAACTTTTTTCTGTCCTTGTAGAGTTGGAGCCTGACAGGAGGCATGTGGGCAAGTTCTGGTCCCCCCAACCTGGAAGCTCTCTGAAACCCCTCCTTTTGGGTTTTTATGGAGGCTTCATTCTATGGTTGATTTAATGGGTGGCCACTGATGATTGAGTCAACCTCTGCCCCCTTCCCCCTCTCCAGAAATCAGAGGATGGGACAGAAAGTTCCAACTCTCCATTCACGGTTGGTTGCCCTGGCAACCAGCCTCTCTCCTGAAGTGTTTTCCAAAAGTCATCATTGATATAAACCCAATAGTGGTGGAAATGGGCTTCTTATGAAAACAAATACCCATTTCACCTTTATGGCTGTGAAGTGTTTTTAAGACCTGAGGACAAGAGACAGAATTTTATAACAAAAGATGCTTCCATTGCTCTAATTGCTCAGAAATTCCAAATTGGGAATTATGAGTCGGAAATAGTGAAGAGCAAAATATGTATTTTATAAATCACAATACGACAACCCTTTGTGAGGTGGCCATCCAGATGTAACTATCCTGTTATTATAGAGAAGAAACCAAAGTCCAGGGTCTGTCCAAAGTTATACAACCTTAAGTAGCTGAACTGGCACTGGTCTGTTGACCCCCTGGCTTGCTGATCTTTTTGCATTGTTTCTTCCATGCCTCCCCTTCCCTGGGCTGTCTTTGTGCTAGTCCTGGCATTGAATGGCCATGCCACAGATCTCCATTCATTCAGCTTCTATTCAAGTCTTCTTGAAGAATTCTCTGAACTTTTCAACCAAAATATGGTCTCCATCCTCCTAGTTCTCATAGCAATGATCTACATATTATGTTCTGCTCTACATCAGTTATTTGGAAACATACCTACCCCCATGACTAGGGTAGCTGGGAGCATGTCTCATGCAACTGTGTATCCTCTAGCAGTGTCCTAATGAAAAGTCAGTATTTGAAGTTTAGAACTAATATAGGTGTTGCATAATTATGAGTCTGGTACCTAACTGATGTGACATGGTGCCATTAAATAAAACTTTGAAAAATAAAGAGATAATCCCAATACCCTGAAATTATATTCTCTTTTGTTATTGTTGTTTTTATACTATTTGTTCACACACAGTAATCTTTTTAACATTCTCTTATTTTTAAAACTTATCATAGCATAATACTTTTCTATCATAGTCTAAAATTTTTCTCTTTATAAACTTTCACTAGTCATAATTCTCAATGGCTGCATGATAATTTATTATATAGTTTTTTGGATTTGTATCTTATCTCCATAACTTTATTAAAAGTAACTTCATGATGAACATTTTATTTATGGAACTTGTTTCTTCTGTTGAATTTATTTTCTCTGTGATACATCTCTATGATGAGTTTTCAGATATACCAGGTCAAAAAGACTATAAACATTGTGAGTGTGTGTGAGTAGTATGTCTTACCCATTTTGCTTTGTTGTTTTCTAAAAATTTGCTCTGGACCTGGGTGACAGTGGTCTCCGGAAAAGGGTACTAAAATGAGTTGACCTTCTTCTTTCTTGGGTCTGCAGGTACAATGTCCAGGATAAGGATACCTTCTTTGATAATGCCACGCGTAGCCGCATTGTGAGTAAACAGGTTAACCAGGTGCCCGACTTGGTGTGGGACCAGAAGGGGTGGGGAAAGATCAAGTACCTAGTTTGGCAGGGCATGCCCTTGCCCTCCCTGCTACCTCCCATCATCATTTGCTTGGAGCTGCATAACAACTGAAAGAAATGTCCAGGAGCTTTCTAATCCCAGCAGCAAAAGAAATAGCAAACAACTGCCCTCACTCAGGGTTGAGAGGAGTGTCTTCTCATTAGAGTTCTCTATTTATACCCTTCTTGAAATCACAGAAACAGGGATTCTCTGAGCTGTTGGGAACTTTCAGCTCCTCAGGAAACTGAGGCTCTCAGGAGCAATGACTTGAAAATTATTCATACAGATTGTTAGCGTCTAAATGAGGACTCATTGCTGGGCCGCCTGGCTTTTTTATTTCACCCTCAAGGCAGTCTTGTGCATTTCTTCTCACAAGAGCTAACCAGTTTGTCCAAGAATAACATTATTGACCCATTCACTAGAAAGTCAAAATTCATGACTGTAGCAGTTCTTCTCCAGTCTTTTTGCCTGAAAAACTTCAGGCCAGGTTCTTGAACTTTGTGGAACTATTGACTCCAGTGGAGCTCTGTAAAAATCAGTGATCAGTTTATTCTCTACCCACCTAGAAAATACTCAGCCTGCAAACAGAGGAGAAAAAGAGGGTCCAGGAATGCTGGACCCTTACTCATGCCATAGAGGAAACTTGGCAGAGTGTTTCCATTATCCCTAAGAAAGAATTTAAGTTTCAAAAGCAGGAGGAATGAGGGTTAGATACATAATAGAATTTATAAGTCAATAGGGTGATAAGAAGGATAAAAAGGGACCAGTGATTCGAGAAAGGTACAAAACATTTCCAAGGCTGAAAACATGGCCTTGATTCATTGTTTGCAGGATACAAGAGAAATACTTGAGGTCCCTTAGCCTAGTGTTTTAGGAAGGTTTAAAAAGGGTATATGATTTCTTTCATTTCTTTCATCTTTTTATTGAAAAAATATAAACTCATTTTTTTTTGGTTGGTGCTATTATGAGTCACTTAAATCTGTCTGTGAGGGAGTTATAGGGTATTGTGGAGATCACCCAAATAATTGCAAAGTGCTTGTAAAATAATACAATGCCATATAAATGCTGTTCTTAATTATTATTGCTGTTGAATTAATGAACTGCATTATAAATGAATTAAACATGCCTGGGCCACATTCTGCTAGAAGTTATTTACCACTCCCTCTAGGTCTGTGATTGGAATATGGACGTATGAATGATAACGGAGTAACATATCTCCCATTCATTTCTTCTGGAAGCTTCTTTGCTTCCTGCCCTCTTGCCAGAAGCCCCCCCACCCCCCCAACATGCTGTGAGAAGAAGGGAAAACCTTGAGTTTTGTCTTGGGGTCTACTCTTCTCTGGGGACCTCACCCACATCTATAAATGTTTTCCCTGTGCTCCTTCTTTGTGGCCATCTGAGCAGCCCAGCTCTTTGTCCCAGAACAGACCCTTGCTGAGCATCTCTTCATAGCTGGCACAGGCTTGGAACCCACTGGAGGACAGTGGTTGGCCAGCAGGTTTATACTGGTCCATCTGTGTCCCTGTTTTCTTTGCTGGGGATACTCTCAGGTCCCCTCCCTCCCATGTGAGGGACAGTCCTCTGCAAGACTCATAGTCAACTTTTTAAAAAAGATTTTATTCATTATTTTTAGAAAAAAGGGAAGGGTGGGAGGAAGAACAAGAGATACATCAATGTATGGTTGCCTTTCACGCTCCTCTGGCTGGGGACCTGGCTGGAGACCTGGCTTACAGCCTGAGTATGTGAACTGACTGGGAATTGAACTGGCAACCCATGGGTTCTCAGGCCAGCAGTCAATCCACTGAGCCACACCGACCACGGCTCATAGTTAGCTTTGTTGGTCCCTTACGGCATGCAGTGGTTCTTAAGCAGGTAGCCTGCAGGGGACCCAGGATGTGCTTGGAGACATGTAGTCTTAGGGAAGCGCTGACACTTTCTAATTGGGGAAGCAGGATGAAAACTCAGGAGAAAAACAGAAAAAATAGTACTAATGGCCAACATGTAAGCTGTCCTTTTTCAGTTTACAAAGGTTCCTCAAAGCAGCTCTGGGACATAGCTCCATGACAGAGGCAGCAACTTGCCCTCATGGAGCTACTCAGGACCCTCTGCTAGGAACCAGGACCAGAACCATATTTGTCTGCCTCCTTTTCCTGTGCTTTCCCTAGTGTGGCACTAATCAGGGCTGGTGGAGAGGATGTTTTCCTCTTGGTCTTCCCTGAGGTTCCCCCAGGAAGGCAGTCACCCCATCACCTGCATGAACCAGGCTCTTCCTCCCATTTCCCCCAGGGGGCACTGTGGAGTCTGTGCTCCTTGGTGTGTTTTCCTTGACTGTTGTTGTAACTGCAATTGATAGCCTTTCCTTTCTTAATTTTTTCAGGGGGGGGCAAACTGGGGGCAGTGTGTGTGTGAGGTGGTTGATTGTTTCCTCAAAGCACTCAAGTCTGAGTGGGTTTGATAAGCAGTCCATGAGCTTGGCACATGCTTGGCTTCCCCCTCCCTATAAGTGGGTCCAGCCATCTGGTCCCCTGCCCACCCCCATGTGGTGACGTATGTGGTCAAGGTTTTCACAGCCCTGCTCTCATCTGTTTTAGGTGCATGAAATCCTGAAGCGTACAGCCTGTTCTCGAGCCAACAATACAATGGGTAAGGGGGACCATTTCTGCCACTGGGGGGGCATAGTGCTGATGGGGTGCTGAAGGGGCCAGAGCTATCCTTTCAACAGCTCAGTTGGTGGGCAACAAAGAACAAAACAAAAACATTGCCCCACACCGAGGGGAGGAGGCTGCTTTCACTTAGGCTAGGAAACCCTGCCTTGCCCTCCAGGAACAGAGGGTGCCCCATTTCTTGGTGGGGCTGGGGCTGCTCCTCAGACTGCTGTAACTTCTCCCAGATCTTCATCCCAGAAAAAAGGCATCTTAGACATCCTTTAGTCCAACCTTTTCAGTGTACAGATGAAGAAACTGATCCCCAGAGAGGGTGAATGACTTTTGTAGGGCCACACATTAGTCTGAATGTGCCTCTTTTAAGTTTGGCATTGTCACCAAATCTGGCTAAATCTGTTTGCCCTTAAGGTATTTTTTTTTAATTAAAAAAATTTTTTTTTTGTGAGGATATTGGTCTTTGAAACAGGACCTCAGCATTTGGGAACACGTTGTATATGGCAGGCAGCCTAAATACTGATAGATTACATAGAGACTCATACAATAGCAGGAGTAAAAATGTGAGCTTACATACACAAGCACATGTCCTTTCCATAGGAATCACGCTGCAGGTTGAACCCTTTCCAAAGGTGCTACCATCACTCAGAATGGCTTTTGAAACCTTTGAGAGAACTTCCTTCAGATTAAACTCTGTGATGACAAATCTGTGATTTTGGGGACAGTTTCCAGTTGAAAAGAGTCCAAAGTTATTTAGAGGCAAACCAAATGCAGAAAGTAGGCAATGAAATGGAGAAATAAAAATAGTCAAGATAACAATAATAACTATTATTGGGGAGGTTATCATGGGGCTCCTAAGCTGCCTCAGCACCAGGGGAACAGCAATGAAGAAGACATCAGAGCAGGTTTCATATAGTGATAGCATTTTTAGAATAGTGCAGAACCTCTCAAGGGGTCAATTACATATGACTTTGTGGCTTTGAGGTGTATGTACATCTTGCTTTGAAATTCCAAATAATTCTCCAAGGTTTAAAAATAAAATCTTCTATATGATGTTATTTGTTTGGAGTATGGTGCTTATCAGTCAAGGACATGAGTGAATGAGGTAATTAATTAGCCCAGTTCAATTTCATTGAATGAATGGAAGCCCTTGCTTTGAGCAGCCATTTGTCCTTGGTTATAAGGACAACCAGAAGAGTCAAGAGATCTTAGAACTTATTTTATACTTTCTCATGGCAGCAATAAAAGTTTTTGAATTTACCTGCACTTCCTCACCAGTTCACTCTTCAATTCCATTAATCTGCCTTTTATCCTTTCACAATTATCCTCCCCAATTTGACCAAAACTACTCCCTTAGATGTCATAGGTGACTTCATACGTCTCACATTTCATTGCCTTTTTCTTAGTCTTCCTATTCCTTAACTTTCTACACACTTCCAAGCCTTCGTTACTGAACCTCCATCTCTGAGAGTTGATAGTAAAGAAGGGACTGCTGATCTACTGATCTGCTATTGGTCTTTGGTTCCTTGTCCTTATTTTACATTTTAAATGTTGTCTCCATGTTTCTTTGGTTTCCTTAATCTCTGCAATGATGACTTACAACTATGTATTTTTATTTCTTATTTCTTCCACCAATATCAGCCTGACATTTCCAATTGCTGTGATATTCACCAGAATCTTAAAATCAGTACATCTAATATCCCATTTCTACCTCATTCCCAATGTCTTTGGTACCCTATACTTCCAGTTCTTCTCTTCCTGTTAATATGATTACTAGCCTCTATTTTTGCTCATGTTCTTTCCTTTGTATGAATGTCCTTCCCAAATCTCAGTTTTGCTCATCCTCAGACCAAACATCACTGACTTACAGGTTCTCTTTTAATGCTCCTTTCCCAGAACTATCATCAAACTCAATCTCTCTCTTGCTGATTATCTGTGTCCATGGCTTCAACTCTGAAGACAGTCCTTGAGATGTGTCTGAACCATCTTTATGCTCCAATACACCTAGCTGTATACCTTGTACATTAAGTTGATTTGGTTTGATAAAATAATTAAACATGACCATCCAGCTGGTCTCACAGCACTAGCTGTTGAGTTTCTGTCCATGATAAAATGAGTTAACTTCTCTGCAACTCAGTTTCCTTTTATGTAAAGTGGGAATAATAATATCTACTTTGAAGAGCTTTAGTAGAAATTCAATAGGAAGTTGTTTGTTTTGTAAACTGGAAAGTCCCTAAGAGCTAAGTTTATTTTGAGAGACAGTTTCTGGGGTGTTGAAAGGTCATTAGAAACCCTCTGCTTTAACACTGATTTTTTTCCTTTGAGGACCTGATTTTTTTGTGATGTCTCAAAGTCAAACATCTGAAGAATCTTGTTGTTATTCAAAAATTCTTCAAAAATTTCTTTTTTCTTATATTCAGAAAACATTTCTTGAGTACCCGCTATGTGTCAAATGAGAGATGCCAAGATGAATATGACCTGATTTCTGCACTTGAGGGGCTCTTAGTTTAGCTATGCAGACAAACACATAAACTGATAATTATTAGATTATCTGCTAGGTACGATAATAGAGGTATGTTCAGAGTCAAAAGGAACACAGAGGAGAAAGCAGTTCACTTCCATGTATGTGTCTAAGTATCAATGTAAATTTTTAAATATTAGGTTCATAGCCCAAGAAAGAACATGTCAGTAATTCTCATCCCAATTACAGATGGTTACAAAGAAGACAAGTGACTTGTCCAGGGCCGTATACTGAGTCTCCGTGAGAATTGGGTCTACAACTTGGATTTCCTTACTCCATTTTTATTCCTACTAATTTTGGGATGCTATGAACCAGGAGTGGAGTTAGGTTGAGTTGTTAAAGTCTGTTACTCCAGAAATAATAGTTCCCTAGCTATCAATTTATAGACCCTTGAATTGGTAGGGATAGCCTACCTTCTTTTGACATATAATGAACCTGGAGTCCTAAGGCACCAATATACTTCTGCTAGGACCTTGGTAGGGAAAACTGGAAAACTGAGCTTATGCTGTCTCTACTAAATTCTGTTAGATGTGGCAAGCTATATCATGTTCATTAGCCTCAGTTTTCCTTCACTTATAAAATGATGAAAATTTAAGAAAAACTGAGGCTAACAGATATTATTAAGTCTCTTCCTTAGTGCTATTTAATATATTTTAAGTTAAGGCTTAAATAAGCAACTGAACCATACAATAAAATTTACAACCCTACTGTCTTGTGTTTTAAGCATGAGCATTGTGAAAATGAAGTGATGAATGATTTTCTGTCTAGATTCTCAAAAGTAAATACTCAACATCTTCATGCAGATGCCCCATAATGTGAACCAAAAAGGACCATATAGGTTTCCTTTTGGGGGACTACACGGCTCCCATCTGTGCAACCCAAAGTTTGATAAACAGTAACTCTCAATTTTTCAAGCCAGAAATTATAACAAAGTGCTGTTGGGTTGACAGACCTGTCAAACATATCTAAAATTGGTATAATTTTTCTCTTCACAACCACTATTCTAGTCTATTATTGAATGCCTTTTTTGGACCTGAATTACTCTCCCAACTACTAAGACATCTTTCTATCCCCAGTTTTGTGTGTTCTAACCCATTCTATAAAATGTATCCAGTGTGAGCCTTTTAAAATGCAAATATGATTATTTCACTTGGTAAAATAGACCCACATTTAAATGCAAACTCCTTAATAGTTACATATTATTATGGACTTGATGTTTGTTTCCCCTGTCCCACATTCATACACTGAAGCCCTAATTCCCTTTCCCCAAAATAAGCAATGTTTGGTAGTTCTGCAGTAGCTAGCAATGATTTATTAGCTTTGTAACAAGGGACATATGACTGAGCTTCTTTACTTTCCAGTGGAAGAGAACCCTGCAGGCCAATTTTCACATTGTTTGACTCTTGTCTAGAAAAATCACGTACTTTACAAGCTCTCTGGCCATCTTAATCTATCCTACTTAGAAAATCAGGAAGAATGAAATATATAATAACACTGTGAAGCCTCAAAATAATATGGAACTTTGAACCATATTATTTTGATATATTTGCCCTTCTCTCTGTTTGTATAGAGAAGCACAAATGGCATAGAATTGACTTAGAGCCTCCACAGGATTATTGCTTCATAAAAAGATGAAAAAAGGGTGAACAGGAGAGTGCTTAGAATTGTTTTCCAAAGTTTTTTTTGTTGATCCTTCACCCTTGGCATTAACTTTTATGTGGTCATTACTTTTGTGATTAACTTACAAAGCCTTATTCCTGTTTCCATTGTAGCCAATTACAGTGGAAATTAAAAGGTGGAAAGATAATAAAGATTAAAATTAGAAGATGGAAAATATACTAATGATAATGATAATTCAGAAATACTCTGTTTTTTAGTATTATCACTTCTTTTCTTTGTGGGAAATTCATTGTTCTGAATGACTGCATGTTTTTTCTTTAGGTGTATTTTATTGATTTTGTCGTTGAATTTGTCCCAATTTCTTTTCCCTTTGTTCCCCTCTGTCCCGCACCCCTTCTCTCCAGCAGTCCCACCCTCCTTAGTTCATGTCCATGGGTTGTGTATGTAAGTTCTTTGGATTCATCCTTTTCTATATTATTATTAACTTCCCTCTCTCTATTTTGTACCCAACAACTATACTTCTTAACCCCTGCACCATTTCCCCATTCCTCCCCCTTTCCCCTCCCAGCAGATAATCCTCCAAATGGTTTCCATACCTATGATCCTGTTCCTCTTGTTTGCTTAGTTTATTTTTGTTTATATTTTTTTAGGTTTTGTTGTTGATAGTTATGAGTTTGTTATCATTTTAATGTCCATAGTTTTGGTCCTTTTAAGTCCCTTTAACATTTCATATAATAATGGCTTGGTGATGATGAACTCCTTTAGCTTTATTTACATTGTCTAGGAAACACTTTATCTGCCTTTCCATTCTAAATGATAGCTTTGTGGATAGAGTATTCTTGGTTGTAGCTCTTTGGGTTTGTGTTTTTGTTTTTTTAAATCACTTTAAATACTTCTTGCCAGTCCCTTCTTGCCTGCAAAGTTTCTTTTGAGAAATCAGCTGATAGTCTTATAGTAACCCCTTTGTAGGTTACTTCTTTTTTATTGCTGCTTTAAAGATTTTCTCTTTATCTTTAACCTTTTGTCATTTAAATTATGAGGTGTCTTGGTGTGGTCCTCTTTGGGTCTAGCTTGTTTGGGACTCTCTGTGCTTCCTGGACTTGTCCATTTATTTCCTTCACCAAATTTGGGGAGTTCTCCTTCATTATTTTTTCACATAAGTTTTCAGTTTCTTTCTCTAACTGTTCTCCTTCTGGCACCCCTATGATTTGGATGTTGGCACATTTAAATTTGTCCCAGAGGTTCCTAAGCCGCTCCTCATTTGTTTCCATACTTGTTTCTTCATTCAGTATAGGTTGACTATTTATTTCTTCCTTATGTTCCAAATCATTGATTTGAACCTCAGTTTCCTTCCTTTCACCATTGACATCATGTGAATTTTCTTTTGTTTCACTTAGCATAGCCTTCACTTCTTCCTTGATGTATTTGACTTAAGCATATCTGTCAAGTCTGGGAGCATCTTTGTTACCAGTGTTTTGAACTTTGCTTCTGTTAGGTTGACTATTTCCTTGTCTCTTAGTTCTCCCACTGGAACCTTGATCTGTTCCCTCTTTTGAGCCATACTTCTGTGTCCTTTCAACTTGATAGGCTTTTCTGTGTCTTAGGTAGA
Source organism: Noctilio leporinus (assembly GCA_004026585.1). NCBI lineage: Eukaryota > Metazoa > Chordata > Mammalia > Chiroptera > Noctilionidae > Noctilio > Noctilio leporinus. The sequence continues at coordinate 87,815 of PVIW01002901.1, read as the reverse complement.
GCTGTCACACCTGTTACATTGTAAGGGGCAGAGCCTTAGGTATTTTTCAGTACAGGGTGACCCATTTCATCATGTTGTGGTTCCGTATGTGGGGGAAAGGACTGAGAGGGAACAATGCCACATGTTCAATACTTGCCCCCTTTCCAGGCACTTCTCTCATTTCTCATATGGGATGGCATCCCTCTAGCTATTGCTTTGGTTGTGGTTCTAGGACTGGGTGAGTTTGTGGATGTTATAGGATCATGAGAGCTCTCTAAACAAGTGAACTCTGCTGAGAGACCAGCAGTTTCTTCCTATGCTCCAAACCCCACTGGTCTTCACAGTCAGAAGCAATGAGGTTTTATTTTCCCTGGAGCTGGAGCCATGATCTGGTCTGGTCTGGCGCTGACAACACTCCCCAGCTGTCCCTCCCTATTTTTTTTTTATGAAGTGTGACTGCATTTTCCACTGGCTGGCAACAGCTGCTGTCACTGTTGCTGCTGCTGCAACCTCTACACTGCGTCCTTTCTGCCCTGGCTCCACCCCTCCTATCTGTCTGATGAGTATTTCTTTTTTACATCTTTGTTTGTTGAACTTCCATGCAGCTCTGTTTTCTGGAATTGCTGGTTGTCTCCAGTTTTGAGATAGGTGTATTCCTTCTTAGTTGCTCAGGGATATGTAGCATGCCTGCCTATGCCTCCATCTTGGCTGGAGGTCTGAATGACTACTTTTTGCAAAACACTGAGCTGTATTCAAGTTGTATGTATTAAATTATTTATATTTCAGTCTTGTTCCATAAAATTTCTGAGGTAGCTTACAAGAAAAACAATAAAACAGCCTAATATAAATAATAAATTTAAAAAATACGAAACAGGAAGAGCACAAATTAAAATGGAATGTCAAAAGTAAGAAAAAATAGACTGACTACAAATATTCAAACCATAAGGCCCTCTAGTTTCTGCAGTTGGGCTGTTGCAAATTTGACCTTGAGCCAAAGTGAAAGGGGAATATGATTAGTGGTTGAGCTCTTGCTGTCCTCAGTGACATTGTTTTGTATAAAAAATTTTCTAAAACCTTTCATACTATTCTTGGCTTTCTTATTATAATAGCCCAACATATATTCCTTGTATAAATGCATAAAGACCTTTTCTGCATGATTCAGAATTATCACTAGGAACATAAGTTTTTTTTTTTTTTAATGTTACTTCAAGGGTTATCAAAATGTTACTTAGATTGTTTGCCCCACACTCTGATTTCTTGAATTTTTAACTCAGGTAAGCTCCCTTTCTGACTTTTGTAACTCTTTTTTGCTTTGCAGTTTGGGAGACAGAAAAACAAGCTTGTTAGAATTTAGGGTAAAAAAAGGAGTGAAAATGCACTGAAAAAGGGTATGAAGGATTCTGCTGTGGTTAAGGTTCATATCATTAGGGAACAGGTTTAATGAAATCTAGATACTTTTTCTTCTGGTTTCTCTGTTGTGAGAGCTGAGATAATCAGATAAGAGATGTCTGTACATATAAGGTATTACTGTAACTAATACATAAGGACCTAATAATAAGGAGCCCTTGCATGTGTGTAGTAGTATGCTTTTTAAAATACTTTTACTCTCATTATCTCACTTGACCCAGTAAGCTACTATGCAAAGTAGGGTCAACAGATGTTAACTAATTTCACACCAGAGAGGTTATTCAGTGCCCATTGTTAGAAATTAATAGCCAGATATAGAACTTGGGTTTTTTGGGCTCTTCTTCATAGCTCTTTAATTAAAAACAAATGAAGTTATTGGGAAAGGTTTCCCAGAGAGGTAGAAGCTGAGGTCTTCCCAATGTTGACTATAACCATTCATTCACTTAACAAATTTTTATTAAGCACCTACTATGTGTCATTTATATTCTTGAATGAGGGAACAGAGTAGTGGAATAAACCAACACAGCAGACAACAATCCTTGCCTTTATGGACTTACTTTTGAGGTAACATTTGAGGATAAGAGGAAATAAACCATGTGTCTGTCCAGCAAGAAAGATACATGCAAAGAAAGCAAATAATACAAAAGAAATGACAGTGGCTACTCCAGATAATGAGTTAAGGTTCCAACAGGAATGAATGACACACTCAAATCAGGAAAATGCAGGTTACAAATATTAATAGAGAGACCATTTACAGAGGTCTAGAAAGGGAAGTTCTCTCTAATTTACCCCTGGAAGAAAGGGGTTATGGACTAATGCACACATGATGTTCAGAGGCTAAATATATTTGTGTGTTTGGGTTCTGCATGGTGGTGGTAGCATGTGAGCCATCACAAACTTGGCCCAGCCCTATGAGGGAGGCCTCCTTAATCATAATGTAAAGTCAGTTTTCAGGGCCCTGGGAGTTTGCTCCATCACAGAATGCCTTGAAATTGCACTTTACCATGGAAAGAAATCCCAGCCTCCTTGATTATGTCAGAGGAGGACAGACACCTCTCCTGTTCCTCCGTATGGAAATCATTGTTGCTTTTTCATGGACATAAAATTACAGATTGATGGAGCTAAATTTTCATAGACACTTTGGTATAAGAGCCTGTATACAAATGTATGCTTTGGGCATCTCCTCTCCCCACTCAGGAGATGATGTCTTAATTATTTCGACCAAAGCCAGACATGTTGTGTGCTATAAACATCTGGTTTATCATTCACCCAGCTGAAATGGTTTATATTTTGTTAGAAGAAAAGGCTTTGGATTAAAGGCATTTAAGTAATTAAACACATGTCAAGACAATTTGGTGATGGGTAAATATAGTCTCTGTTCAATGCACCGTCTGGGGGCTCTGGTTTAGATTTACCTCCGGCTGAAGTACAGGGATGAAAGCAGAATACCGGGTGGCATGGGCCCTATTCTGGGGGGATCAAAACCAAATGGGTTTTCAGGAGTTCAGCATTATTCTTCTAAGTACCTGTCTCCACGGAGCAGAGTTTCCTTTGAGCTTAACCTGGAGGGAATAGAGCTGTAGTCCCTATCACCAAATGCCACTTGCAGATTTAATGAGACTTTCTCTGGGAGGCAAGCCATAAACTCTGCTTTGATTGATCTTTTGTATCCAGGCAACCAGAGATGTCTCAGAAGCTAAATGCTAGGCCTTAGGTTTGCATTCTGTGTATGTTTTCAGGTACCAATCCTGGGCCTGAGGCCACCGTGCTCTGTCTCTTGGCCCCAATCCTATAGAGGCATAGGAATGGTGTTGGTAGGCCCAGCTGGATCAGGCTATGCAGAGCTGTGGCCAGTGCTGAGCAAAGAGAAAGTACAAACTTTGTCCTTTGGGGATTATAGTTCTAACAGCAATAAGGACGAAGAACCTGGTGATTTGATGGGACTTAGGGATCAGTGAGGGGTTCTCCAGTGAGCTATGCTTTGAGCTGAGGCACTGCTTCTTTCTGTGGCCAGAGGAAAGGAAAAAACAGCCCCATGGGTTCACCTTCTCCCTGGCACCTTTCTGGTGGTAAAGGAGGAGAGGTTGGATCTCTCTCGTCCTGGGTCTAGAGCAGAGAGGAAGGACTATAGATGTGATCTTGAAGAAGAAAGCTTTGTCATTATGGCCAGATGGATGGTGTGTGATGGAACCAATTAACCCATTTTTGCTGAAAAGAAAGGAAAAAAGTTTAGAATTTCAATTTTCAAAGCAGAGAGTTAAAAAAAAAGTTTGATTATTTTCTTCTTTCACGCTGTTTTCCATGCTTGTTTGGGGGTAAGATCTTGGTTTCTGAAGTCTGTGGGTGACCCAAGAGGCCAAAAACAATTCCCATTCTTGGGTGAAGTGGTGGATGCTTAGTGACTTTTCAGCTTGTCTCACTCCTCCCTGTTCCTCTTTCTTTCATGTTCTATCCCCTCCCTCTGCTCAGCAGCCAGTGATTGGGGTTGCCCATATGACACCATCTGAAAAAGAGGAGGTGCATAGCGATGTGGGACAGAGACACAGTCCATAGCAGCATGTGGGGGCTCTGGTAGTGTGGGTTAGGATGACGTGGATCTTATGGGCTCCAAGGCAAAGAACTATTTGTTGGGCTTCCTGAGAGGAAGTAAACTAATGAACTGGAGTTTAAAGTTTCTTCACCAGCATAGAATGCCACAAATTGAAATAGTGAGGGAGGTGGTAAATGGAGAGTCTCTGAGATATGTTTAGCTCTAGAGTGGTTACTCTCAACAACCATTATTCCTCTTACGTTCCCAGCAGGGACTAGGTGCCATAAATAAGAGACAAAGATGAGAGGGGAATGCTGTCTGACCTCAGGTACCTTGTAGACCTTGGGAGACACAAAACAATGAGCAAAAAAGTCCTAGAAATGAAATGAGCTGCCTGCTTTGAGCATGCCCTGCAAAGGCAGCTTTGTGTGAGATGGGGGTGGGGTGCAGAGCTTCAGACCTCCAGTGATTTGAAGTCTTTCCCAGGAGTTAGGTTGTCAGCCTAATTCTCCCAGACACTCAGCTACTGTGCTCAGCAAAGCTGAGAATTAGCAGAAGAGTTCAACACCTGTTTGACTTTTCCCATGCAGTTTTGAGACTGTCTCAGGGTGTATACTGCTGTCATGGCAACCATGGGGTGTGAGTGCAGGGGTGGAGGGATTAGGGGGGGCTGTGCATGGGGTACGGTCTAGTTGGAGCCCTACTTGCCTGTGATGCTTCAACCTCTATCCATGTTGACAGCCCTGGTGTAGCTTTGAACTATCTCCACCCCCTTCCAACATGGGGCTCCTCCCCTTGATTATTGCAGGGTGGCTTCACATTGCTGTGGTTATGGCTCTTGAACTGATTAATGATGCTCAGAGTGAAATTGTAGTCGTGCAAGTAGGACAAATCTGTAGCTCATTGAGCCTCGAGGCACCCCTCCCCCCACCTGCGCTCCCTTTACCACCCTCTGAACCCCCCATTCTCCAGAGTTATTTCTGATGTTTTACATTCATGCCAAGGAGGACGCTTAAAATGAGGAAAAGGACAGGCCCTTTGGTGACGCTGCTGCACCAAACACTCAGCTCTTAACTCGCTGGAACTGTTCAGCTGAGCGTTCCTCCCTGTGGCCTCCCAAGGGCCTCTGCACTCACATGGAGCTCAGGGCCAATCTTTTCTGCATCTAACGTCTTAAACTGAAGGGAATAGATACAAGGTTTGAGGAAGAGGAGGCTGGCAGAGGACAGAGGCATGTGTTGAGAGCCTCTGTGGTCTCTGGGTTTCTTGCTGGGGCCTTGGGTAGGAAGGGGAGGTGGAAAACCATGAATTTTAATGAGTAACTGTTTAGATTCTTTATCCAAATCTGCTCTGTATCCAGAGCCCTGAAAATGCAGATTACTTAGAGTGAAGACATCATAAGTGTTTCCCTCCAAACCCAGTTTTCTTCTTTAACTCCTATCTACAATTTCTCTGGAAAGATTGATTGAGAGCAGGAAGAGTGTGTGTGTGAGGCTGGGGAAATCACTGCACACCAGAGACTTACTTGCCCCTCTTCCACTCCTCCATGATTAAATGTGCCTCCTGGCATGACAGGGTCCTCCGTACTGGAGTTGATAAGGAATAATCCCACCCATCTGGGAGCCAGTGACCCAGGATGGACTATTCTGAGTCAGACAGAACATACAGACCACTTTATAGTCTCTGAACAGAACCATGAATGTAACAAGTAAAGAACCATGCCTCAATGCTAAGCAGAAGGCTCACTGCTGTGAGTGTGTTGGAGTTACAGGGATGGAGCCATTCATTCATTTAACATAGATCTAATAAGGTCACCATCTGCAAGTGGTGTGAGATACTATTGAGATTAAAACAATGAATTCCTTGTGTGGTTTTCAAATGTTGCAGTCTCAGGATCCCTTTATACTTTAAGAATTATTGAGAGTATCCAAAGGGATTTTGTTTAGGTGGTTATATTGATCAATATTTAGTATATTAGAAGTTAAAACTGAGAAACTTTTAAAGGATAAGGATGTGCAAACAGACATGCCATTAGCTATCAGGAGAATGATGTCATCACATGTCACAGAACTGCACTGTCTACTTAAGAGCAAATAGCAGTGAAGAAGCAAATATCTTCATGTACTATTATAAAAATAGTTTTGACTTTATGAACTCTCTGAAAAGGCCATGGGGGACTCTTAGGGTTCCCATGACCATATTTTGAGAACTACAGCCCTGCTGCCCCTCAGACAGCTCATGGTCCACAGACTAGTCATAGACAGTAATAGCGCTGCTCTGTGAAGGAATAGAAAGGTCCCAGAACAATGGGATGTTCTGAAATATACTTTCATTGATCATAATTATAGTAATTGATATAGCCATTCCTGTGCTATCATTGAACATAGATTCTCAGCTGATTTGGTGGCCAAGGAAGTGGTGGTGGAGAATTATTGGGCAAGAGAGATCTGAAAGTGTGAGGACAAGAGGAGCATGAAGTTTGAGAAAGTGTATCTGTTATCAAAACATAACTTTGTATATGGGAAATGAAGAAATATTGCTCTTACGCCAAGTTCAACAAAAACATGTGTAGACTGGGAAGCCATAGAGGAGAGATTCCCAGCTGAGAATTAGGAGAGGGTTGAATATGTATCAAAAGACAAAGGGTAAATCCAGGAACCCCTGCCCTAGAGTTATTATTTTCATCTTTTTTTCCATAGGTATTAACTCTCTGATAGCAAACAATATCTACGAGGCTGCCTACCCTCTTCATGATGTAAGTACCGTTTCTGTTGGCACACTCTCTGTAGCCTTAAAGCCTTAAAAATCATAGGCGATGCAGTGGGTGGTTATATGTAAAATGAGGCAGGAGTGAATTAAAATACCTTGGCTAGTTCAGGACTGGTTCTCATGGTTAGCCATAAGCCCAAGTTTGATTTTTGCCAGTTGTCTGTCCAGTTATTTCCCCAGTGGCAAAATGAACTGGTTTTATTTGAGCTTTCCTGACACTCCCTGCCTTTGTTTTGAGGGAAAGCATGAGAAGACAGAAATGGCCTGCACGTGGTTAAAGGGAGGTGATGTTGGAGGTGGGTGGCTGGTGGTGGAAGGAGAGCCTATGGCCTGGATAATACGCAGCCCGACCTGTCAGACCCAAATAATTGAAAGTGATGTCTTGTGTGAGATAGTTTTGTATAGATGTGAAATTTCTTATTCTTAACATGCAAATGTACTATGTCATATATTTATTTTTATTTTAACACTTTGAAGGACATCTCTCAAAATTCCTTGTAGTATTGTTTGGTTAAATTAAAAAAAAAACAACAATAGATTTTAATGAAAGCTTTCCTTGACTGGAAGTCATGTTATAAACATCCCATAATACAATGCAATGACTTTCTTTAAGATGACTCATGAAGAACTTAACTGGCCCATGAACTAAATACCCCACGGCTGCACTGTTGATTTGATTGGTGACTTCTTTAGCACCTGTCACAGAATTGTACCAAACGAGGTGACCGAGGTGGGGATCCTTGAATGCCTGAAGGAATTTCCTAGATAACAGTCCTCTCTCTGACATCTTTACTATGGACCTGTATGAGGTTAGGTTCTGCCAGTTATGGACAGGGGTGAGCAGGGTGGTTTCATGTGATATGACCATTTACAGACGCAGGCAGTGCTGTTGCCTTTGCTATGCAGAGGCACAAACTGATCTCTGGGGCATCTCAGGGGAGTATCTGTCTGAGAAGCGGTCTACAGGAAACATTGCAAGCGTTGATGACTAAGAAAGTGGAACACTGGCTCCTTACCATGTTATGGTTTTGACCTTCCTCAAGTGAGAATGAAAAAAAAGGATGATATTAGAAAATTAAAAAGTATTTCCTCTGTTTTTCATAATTCTAGTGGCTTTATCTAGCATCTCTTTTTCTCCTACAGGGTGAATATGACAGTCCAGGGGGTGACATGAATGACAGAAAGGTAAACTGATTTTATGCTGCACTGATTGCTTTGAGCAAGAAGACCATGAATGGGTGTGGGACTAGATAGAAGTGTCCTAAATGTTTTATGTATCTGCTCATATATTTTCATCAGTTCTTCCACAGCTCCCAGCCCTCTGGGCACCTGGAAATATTAGGGCCACTTCTGGTTATTGACATGCTTGTGTGCCTGGGGTGCTGCTGGTATTTAGTGTCTGGTGGACCAGTAATGCCAGCCATCTCACATAAAAACATTATCCCATTCCCTGATGAGAAGAGGGCCTCCACTGAGATATACTGACAGTTCACATTCCTTAAGTTACAGGTGGGGAAACTGACACAGAAATATTGAGCACCTTGCCCGTGATAACACTACTATAATAAATAGAAATAGGGCTTGGAATCCCACTGAAAATGTATTATTATCTATGCCACTATCTTTTGGGGGGAGTGCTGTCATCTTTAAGTTCTTCTTCTTATCCTGTAAGTAGACAAGTGGAGGATAGCCATTCCCAAATTTCAAATGAGAAATCTGAGGGAGAGGGAGGCTCATTCATGTTGCGTATTCAGGCAGCTAGGAATTAGAGGTTATAATTAGGGGAAGAGACAGGGCCCCTTTGGAAGTACCTCTCCTATGCCAGTCTCAGCTCCTGACTGGATAGCTCTCTCCCCAGCCCTTCACTTGGGTCCCATTTCTTCTGTTTGTTGATGCTCTGGGAACGTGGGTGTGCCCCTTCCCAGCCATGGCCTGCTGCTCTAAAGGTTACCTTGCCTCCTTAGCATGATTGGTCCACCTGGCTGTTAACCCCCTCATGCCATCCTCTCATGAATCCCCTAGCCTTCAACAACTCTGGTGAACAGATGAAAGTGGGCAAGGGCAGGAGGGGTGAGGAACTGGAGCCCAAGAAGTTTCCCTCCCCCCAACTCTGTTGTCTGGAAAATCATTCATTCCCCCAAGTTGCCTTTAGAGCAGCCTTCTTTTTATCCTGCCTATTAGTCCCTGTTATGAAGTGTTAAGTATTAAAAACATAAAAGGTCTTTTCCAGAAATACTGCTGTGATTGCTTACACATGTCCCTTCTCTGCCTGCCTAGGGAATCTGCTCTACTATTGTGATGTCTTAACCTCATCTGTTTTCTATCTGATGCTAATAGTCTCGGTGTTTAATTTCCTGAAAAGTCCAGGATCAGATTTAAAGGAAAAAGAGGAAGCATTTCTCGCCACATCTCACCTCACTCACCCCAACCATTTTTTGTCCTCCCACTCTCCAATTTCACATTCCTCCCCTTTAAAGAGTGATCACCACCACCACCCACCTAAGAAACCTCCTGCTGGGTGGGTGGTGACACTGCCTGTCAGGATAGAGCACTTTACAGGAATGTTTCAGGGACCAGAAACACACAGCAACTCATGAGAGAAATCAGCCAGCCCTCCGTTATTGTCACAGAGGCAGCGAGAAGCAAATTGTATACTATCCAAAATATATGTGCATTTGTCTTTGCAATGATACTATCTTATTATCAACAACAACAAAACCTTTTGTTTTCCTTAGACCAATAGCATTATTGCCAGTGCACAACCCAGCTGGTTGAATGGGCAAACCTGGGAGGCAGGGAGAGGCCAGCCAGGATGAAGATGTACCATGGTGTCTCATTCCCAAAGTTTACACCTAAAGGGTGCTCAGTAAAGATGGACCAGTGTCCTTAAAAGATAAGAGGCTCCTTTCTTGTTTTTTTTTGTTTACTTAATTTTTATTTTAATTTTTCCCCTTTTATTGTTGTTCTTTTATAGTTGCCCCAATTTTATCCCATTGCTTTCCCCTGCCCTACCCACCCCCCCACCCCTACTCCCAGAGTCAGTCCCCACCCTGTTGTCTATGTCCATGGGCCATTTATACATGTTCCTTGACTAGACACCCCCC
>PVIW01002901.1:0-77926 GCA_004026585.1 Noctilio leporinus | reverse complement strand
CATAAATATTTTTCAAGTCAGTACTAAAATCTTGGTGTCAAAATCCCAGCCAGAGCTCTGCAGCTGGGTCAACATAGATTCTTGTATATGGTGAGGGGAATGTTCCTCCCCTACAGTTTCAGTGGTAAAAGGGTGGGCCCTAAAGACATCCTAAAAAGGACAGAGTCAAACCCTCTGAATTTATGCAATATATTTAGTTATTTTTATTACATTGTAATAGACTACTGTTCATTGAGAGGGCTGCAGGCAGAATTTGGGCTTGAGTGCAAGGGAGGACTCTAGACTTAATTGTGGGAGGACTCAGAGAAGGGTTGGAAGCTGCAGTGTGGGATGGCCTCTCTGGGGACATCTCAAGGACGTTACAAGGGCATCTCAAGCTTCCCATCCTGCCAGTACCTGGAGGTTCTTCTTCACTCTTCCCTGTAATTTGTGGCTATTCCCATGGTCTTCCCGAGGCCCAGGATCCTCGTAGGGAGATCTCAGGCAAGCCCAGAGGCCCTTGAGAATGCACCCTCTTTCCCTCCCAGCGTGCCTCAAGCAGCTGTGCTGTCTTGATGGACTCAGCCCTGGCTAGCCTAGAGGGCTTTTTCTTCATAAAATCCTGGAGAATAATTAAAAAGAGGCTCCCTTCCTCTGGAGAACAGGAGTTTCCCACCTTTCTAGAAGGCAGAGCAGCAGGAAGGAGCAGCGTGTGTATGGATGGGTCCCTCCCGACTGCCAGTAGCCACCTGATTCCACATTAGCCAGACCTGCCTGGTTTTCTCAAGCTTCCTGCGGAAGTGACTGTTGGCATCTTTTGAGGGCTGCTTGACCCCCACTGGCCCCTGGGGGCTTCCCATTCACTTACAGGGGGAACAACCCAATGCACAACATTGCAATGATTTAACCCTTGGTCCTGGATATTTCAGCTTTTGTAAATGATTGTTTTCTCTAGTGGATAGCTATAAAGTGAGCTACTAAAAGCTGTGTGAAGAGAGTCTGTTTTTCTGACCAAAAAAAAAGGTCTTTTTCTTGTTTTCTCATGACTTCTTGGTTTCAGTTGAATTCTCCCATCCTGTACAACTTCCATTGTTCTATGAAAGGAAAAGACCTAGATAGTTGAAGCACCTTGCCAAAAATTCAGACAGGTCATGGCAGGATCTGGGCATAGAATTCCATTCTCTCCCATTCAGGTCCACCCTGTCCCATCAGTGCCTCTGAGTTGGCTGCAGTGGGCCTCTTTCTGCCTGTCGCAGGTCCAGCTGCTCTCTGAGGAGCTTGCGGCCTAAGCGAGGCCTGCAGGTCTCAAACACCTTGCTGTGCCTTGGCATGGCAGATGGTTTTAACAGCTGGGTTCCTTTATGTTCCTGTCTCAAGAAACATTATACTTAAACTAGCTGATTCACTGTCCAATGTGATTCCTAGGGAGCAGGGCTGGCCACTTGTATGCTGTGACCCATCCGATGGTGATTCCCAAGGGTTGTTGCTTCCTGCCACTGGGATCAGACCAGCAAGCCAGAAATTACCACCGGGACCGCTAAAATAAGGCACTGCCCATGGAGAATGCCCTGATCTGCTTTCAAGCTTGCCCAATCAGTGCAGAGGACATGCTGTAGTCCTAAAAGTCAAAGTGAATATGCTCAGAGTTTCATCAGAAAGTTATAGACTCTGTAAGTTTAAAGGGATTGTCACAAGTTGCTGTGGTTGTCCTTCTGAACCTTACACACTCTCATCCCTATGGGGCAGAGACTCCACAGCATGCCTCCCTTCACCGACTGCTAGTCTGCTCTGTGGCCCTGGAACCTGCTGGGGTTTAGCATGATCCACTTGGTCTCTAATTTTGTGTGATTAAATGTTTGTAGAGGTAGGGAAGAGGCTACAGCACTCTGCACGCCTTTCCCTTCCTCTCCTACAAGGATGTAGGAGCTGGCCTGGGCAGAACCACATGGATGTCCAGGTCCTAGATTAGCTGCTCTGTAGTACCAGCTTCCCTGAAGGGACCACCTAATGATTTCCTTCTCTGTGTCCATCTAGCCTGTTTACATTGAGCTCAAACAGTCCTCTGGCCCATCCTCACTGTATCCACAAACTATGGGCCCAGTTCTGTGATTACAGGGTACCACAGTGATAAAGACACTTTCTGGAGGTTTGTTATAATGAGTCTGGGATCCCACCGGGAGTAAGGCCTGTGAGCTTGGCTCTCAGTTTGGGCTCGAGCCAACAGGGCCATATTGGCTTCTTGGAGCATTTCTAATTTTTCCCTGCAGAGCAGTGACAGGTAGGTATTCTCAGGCTCAGGTTTTGTCTGGACATGTGATATTGGAGAGGAATTTTCTCTAGAGGACAGAGCCTTTGAGGCAGGTAATGACGTCCCACAGCCCTCAAGGGAGGACTTGCCTGTATCTCCTGATGCAAGCTGGTTTCCCTTCAGGCTATAAATGATGTCACTGTGACAACCAGGTGCTGGTGAGTCCAGGGTTTACACTGGGGAGAAAAAAACAAAACAAAACAAAAAACCCAGGGCAAGTAGAAATGCCCAAGAAGAGGGGGAGAAGGAGATGTAATAATAACAAGATTAGTAGATGCCACCTACCTGGAATGAGCATCGCTGAAACTCATGAATTCAGATTTTCCTCTGCCCATCATCATGTTGCCTCTCCTTCTTGTACCTGGGTTTCCTACTTTGCATATGGTGGTAACTGTGGGTGCAGTTTGCTCTACCAGGATATGTGTAGTTTCTGGTTCTGTTTTTGGCTGTTGGGAGAGATTATGACAATAGAAGTCTATAGCCATTAAGTAGGAATGTCAGTTATTTCACTTTTCATATCATATATTCAAAGAATCTTAGATACAAGGATGACTTTCTGTAGGGTTGATGTTGAACTGGATTACAAAATACCTTAGAGGGGTAGATGTTCCTTAGCAGAATTCCAGGTGAATTCTGTGTGATATGTAAGGAGAATAAAGAAGAGAGAAAAACAAGGTAGCAACTGTGTTGTAAGTGTGTCAGTGGCAGACATATAATTTGATTTTGTGCTAGTATCTATTCAGCATGGCCATCTAGATGCGGTCTAATGATGGTTTGTTACCAAATTACTTCATTTACTTGTGGATGACCTGTGAAGCTCACTGGCCAGGTACTTAAACTAAAATGTGGTTTGCCTTTGGGACTGATACACAGGTTTGTCCACATGTTTGTTCTGCTAAAGTTGCTGTGAAACATCACATGATGGCATGGTCTGATATGATTGGTGCATTGATTTCTCCCTTGCCCCCTAGAATGTGTTCTACTCAGGTTTTTCCCCCACACTTCCACTGAAACCACTCTTATTAAAGTCATTAGATAAGGTCATTAAAATTGACCTTCTAATCACTGAATTTAGTGGTCAATCCTCCAGTTACATTTGGCCTGACCCATCAGAAGAATTTGGTACAACTGGTCATTTTTTTCTCATTGAAACCCATTATTTTTTGACTTCCTAGACACAACACACTTCTGGTTCTCCTTCACATCACTGGCTGCTCCTCTGATTCTTTTGTTCTTCATCATCCCCTTGACCACTAAATGTTGGAGCACCTGGCCCAGATGTCTGGCCTCTTCTCTGTCTACTCTCCCTTCCTTGGTGACTGTACCCATAACTTAATGACTTTAAAAATAATTTCTTCTCCCATAACACTGAATTTGCATCTCCAGTTTAAATTCTCCTGTAAACTCCAGACTTTCACTGACAGCTGCTTTCTTAATATCCCCTAAAGGGTATCTCGGATAAACACATCCCAAACTGAATTTTTGGTTCCACCATTCTTGGTCTGCTTTTATCATAGCCTGCTCCCCTTCAATAAATAGAATCACCATTTATTCAATTGCTCACATCAAGTTCTGATTTTCTTTTATCCTACATCCAACCCAATGGTAAATCTTGTTGACTCTACCTTTAAAATATAAGCAAAATCAATCAGTTCTTGAAACTGCTCCTACTACCTTCATGGTTCATGTCATTGTCAACTATTCCTTGAACTGTTAGCAATAGCCCTCCACCATTCCACCCCTTGGCCTATATTCCCCCAGCAGCCAGAGTGAACTATTGACAGTCTAAATCAGACCACTTTCCCCTCACTGCTGCAAATATCCTAATGGCTTCTTTCAAAGTCCAAAGATTTGAGTATGGCCTACAGTCCTATGCCCCAGTACTTTCTGATGTTATCTCCCATTACGCTCCCCCTGTTCTTCCAGAAAACACCACATGCACTATTTTTCAGGGTCTTTGCCCAGAAAGAGTGTTCTTCTGCCTGGAACACTTTCCCACTTCCTTTGGGTCTCACCTCAAATGTCATCTCTTCAAAGAGGCCTTCCCTTGTCAGTCTGTCTAAAATAGCACCAGCGCCACTCACCTCTTTCATATTCTACTCCCTCATCTTGATTTGTTTTTCTTTTTTTTTAAATTTAATGTTATTGTTGTTGTATTACATCCATCCCCTTTTTGCTTCCCTCTGTCCCCCTCCTGATTTATTTTTCTTTATGGCAATTATAAGTCTTACATGTTTTTATTATATTTGTCTTTGCACACCAGAATGTAAACTCCATGACAGTAGCAACTTACTTTGGTTTACTGCTGTATCCAGTGTCCGGACAATGCCTGACGCATAGTAGATGCTCAATAAATGCTTGTTGAGTGAGTGAATAAATGAATGTGAGGCTCATTTCACTGGGCTAAATAAGAGAAGGAAATAAAGAAGGTGGGATTATGATGACTAGTCACATTGCCTTGGAATGTGACTTTATTTAAGGAAGAAGTCATCTTTTATAACCTTCTGCCTTTGGACATTTCCCTTGAGAATGTTTCATGAGAATTTTCCTAGAAACTGGACTTTGAAAATTCAATTTTGACTTTCTAGTCATCCAAATGAAGCCACTAGAGTGGCATTGGGGGGTGGGGTAAAATATTGACTTGCTAGGATAGACAAAGCTGAAACGTTGCTCCCCACTGCTAACCTGTTTCCCTATTTTTCTTTTTCAGCTGCTATATCAAGAATGGGCACGCTACGGAGTGTTTTATAAGTTTCAACCTATTGACCTCATCAGGTAAGATATGAAAGATTTTGGGAAAGACTCCAGAGATGCAAATCCTGAAAGACATTTGTCAACCCTTTTAGCCCCTGGGAGACCATTGGTCAAGAGAGATCTATTCTGCTAGGTTTTATTGTTTCCCTGCTATGCCTTATGGATGAGGAAGCAGCTCAGGGACAGGGAGAAGAATGGAGGCTGTGTGGGACAGCAAATAATGTAGATTCACACACCATGACTTACACTTTGAGGTTCTTCAGCACTATGGTCTCTCCCTGCCTGCTCTTTTGTGAGGAGGTAGGGACACATGAAATTATATCTCTTATTATTATCCTTCCCATTTGTCCTAGAGAAGGATCTAGTTGAAGCAGATTCTTGGGTCATGCCCAAGTGACCATGGTGTTCACCAAGGGAAGGGAAGACCTGGAAAATCACATGAAAAATAAGCTGGCTAGCCTGAGAGGGAATGTGGGCTTTTTATGGCTTCTTCAAATTAGAAGGGAGGGGAGACTGGGTCCTGGCATCCCTTCCTTCAATGCTGCCCCTAAAATATTGTCCTGTTATTTTGAGAATTTCCCCAGCTTCTACAGAACATTGGTGAACAGTTCTTTTAAAGAACTTACTAAAAGGCAGTAAGTCTGACTAGCATAAATTGACTTAAGGGCTCTAGAAACTCAATGTGTTTGTTTGTTTGTTTGTTTGTTTGTAGCTCAGCCTCTTTCTCAGTGGGAACACTGGGAAGCAACACTATCAAGTGGGAAAGGACTGGGTGGGTTGAGAGTCTGGAGACTGGGTTCTTGGCCAGGCCTGGCCACTAGGGGCTCTATGTGTCTTTGGGCAAGTCATGGTCCTTCTTTGGTCTTCAGGATCCTGGTTGTCTTAAACTGGGAGGCTAACCTGAGGGATCTGTGAGGATATTTGCTAGAGCATGCTTATTTGGAAAAGATGACTCTTGGCCCATGACTGAAATAATGGACTCACTGCCACAGCATCGCTGTGGCTCTTCCAATGGACTTAAATGGACTTATTAATCAGCACACAAACACAGAGAGTGTTCCTGGCTGATTGCTCTGGGCTGGGACTGTGAGAGGGGCAGCAGCCAGAAGGATTGAGTCCAGAGGGAGGAATTCCAGCTTCTTCTTGGAAGAAGAAAGCAGCTGGGGGCCACAGTTTGGGCAGGTTCACCTCCCACGCAGAGATGTGAGGGCCTTCCCAGGAAACTGGGAGCTTGGTTGGACGTCTCTTGACAACAGGTGTCTGTTCCAGCTGAAGACCATTAACCAAAGTGCTGTTAACTGTTGGGCTGGGAAGCAGGGCCACTGGGTGCCTGGGACCGAGGCTCCCTCATCCAGTACTGCCCAGGCCCTGGCTGCCTTTTTTTGTGGGGCAAGGGCCACCTAGACTGTTCTCTGGGCCACACCAAAGCTGCTTCCTCCATGCCTGGTGGGCTTTGATCTTCCTTTCTGCATCTCAAGTGGCCACCCACTCTGTCGCCTGTTTTCTCCAACTACTCATTTGTTTTTTTAAAATGTGATTAAAAAAATAAAATTTTTCCTTACCAGAGAGCCCTGTCTTTTCCCCAGAGACTTCAGGTGACTGGCCGCCAGCTAAGTGGGAAATGGCTCCAATATGCACTGGGTTTTGGCCACCAAAGCAGCTTCACCTGCAGGGGAAGAATTGTCTTTGGAGCAGAGCCCTGCTCTGGGGCCTGGAGGTTCCTGAGCACAGAGAGCTCAAATCTGTCTAGACAGGGCACGCTGCGCTGTGGAGCTGGAAGCTGGCCACTGCTCCTCATGGATCAGATGGCCAGGGAGATCCCACTGCCCTGGGCTAAGCCAGCGGCTGGGCCAGGAGGGGGAAGGCTGCAGCCTCAGGCACCAAGCAGATACTGGCTGAAGGCAAATGACACTGGGTAGTGTCGGGAGGAGTTGTCTACCCAGTGATAGGAGGAACTCCTTAACCTCTCAGGGCTGCTGGAAAGAGAGTGACAGTAGTGGGGAGAGAGAGGTAGGGCAGGGACATTAGGGGCAAAGGTGGGTAAGCAGAGGCAGGAAGCCAGGAAAAGGCAGCTGGAGGGGTCCTAAAGAGAAACTTGGGGTGGAGGGGCGGGAACAGCTAGGTACCCACCCTCACCTCATTTCACATTCTCTTCCGAATGGCTCATTTTACTTTCTCTGATTCTGTCAGTCACCTTTTCATCCTTTTACCTGCCCTCTCTCTCATTGCCCGCTTCCCAGCCTGATACCATGCCCTGGGAGGTTCTTCAGCAGGCACCAGTTCTCCCTTCCTTCACTTCATCTTCATCTTTCCTGCTGTCTGCTGTCAGGACTGTCCATGGCTGCCTTCTCTGACCCACTGCTGGTCCTGCCCTGTGACGAGGCTGTTCCATTACCTCTTACGAATGTGAATTGTACTCTCTTTGTGCCTCATGTGGAAATTGCACCCATTTGGTCTGTGTTGAAAGGTGGACAGAAGCAGGGGAGTCTGGTACAAGCTCAGTGTAATTCATATATTGGCCTGGCAGAGATATTTACCTCGGGTTCCTGTGGAACCCTTGGCCCCTCCCCACCTATGACGGTACTTTGGACCTTTCTAAAGCACTGAGAACTCAGTGGGGTGGGAGATCTGTTTACACTTTGAAAGCCCCAGGACTAGATGTCCTTCCTTTGAGACTTGGAATTAGAGGCATCTTTCCCAGGTGGTGAAAGTGGGCAGAGGGGAGGCAAGATGCCATCCTTCCCTGCACCCCTCACCCCTTCCTGCTCCTGCTGCACCTTCCGTCATGCCCAGCAGGCTGCACTGCAAGACTGCTGATGTGTCTGTCTCTTCAGCCCAGCAGGGCTCTCCACCTTTGCTCTAGAAACCTCTGGGCCTGCAGGTCTGTGCTGTGCATGCACACGAGCGCGCGCACACACACACGTGTGTGTGTGTGTGTGTGTGTGTGTGTGTGTGTAAGAGTTGCCTTGGAAGTTCCCCAGGAAGGCATCCAGCAGGGAGCCACTCACAGTAGATTCTTCCAGGAACCTCCAGCCTGCAGCACCTGTACCCCAGCAGAAACACAGCTTGTGACTAGATGATGAGAGTCAGGATGTCTTAGCTGGAGGGAAACTGCTCTCCTAGTCTTGTAGGAGCCATGTGAGGGTCCTGTCCACCAGGGGATTAGAATCTGCCTGCACTGCTCTGGGCTAATACACCAACATCCTGGGAGGGGAACAGCTTTTATTTTGGGGGGAACCTGGGGCCCTGGGGCCTTTTGGCTTTGTACAGGTATGATCCAGTTATTCATTAGGAACATGACTTGTCTTTTCAGTGAAATTAATGTCTGCTCACAGGCGGATTTTCTTAGCTTGGAGGTTTTGATATGAATGAAACAAAACAGACTTGAAACATCTGAGTTTGATTTAGCTCCTAACTATACTTTGCTGAAGTTGATGTATAAAAAGTTTATTTTTAAGCATCTGCCATTGCCTGTCTACGACAGGCAGCATGAGGAAGAGAGGAGTCCAAAAGTCTACTAGGCTCGGGGGGGATTACATTCTGTTGACTTGGGGAATTCACTAAGGGGGTCATTCATGGGCAGTAAGCACAGCACGGAATCAGAATTACAGTCTACAGAAGAGTAAATGGCTCTCACTTGCTCATTTCCACCTCTTTCAGGGATGCCCACTTCATGAGTGAGGCTTCCTACGAGTCAGGCCCTAGGCATGAAACCTGGCCATATGGCAGCTCTGGAGTTCTCTTAGAAATGTTCTGGCTTGAAACTTTGAGACATGAACACTTTCACAGCAACCTGAGACTGAGGTCTATGGACCATGCCATCCTGGGAGCCTTTGGGCATCATCTGTGGTCAGCAAGAGGGGCATGTGCTACCCCCTCCCCCTCACCACCCCCAAGTCTCTACCACCTAGACTCCCAGCCCTCTCCAGCCCCACCCATAGGGAGCCCATCCAGAACCCTGGCACCTCAGGAATCGGCAGATGTCCTTATTCTCGCCTGCTCCAGGATGTCTACAAGAAGTTTGCATGATTTGATTCATTCCTCTTGGTCGGTCTCTGGGCCCCACTTGTACCCTCCTGAAATGCAACCCATCCTCTCGCTCCAGGAGGGAGACAGAGGGAGCCACATTCTTTCTTAGGAGGCTTCTCAGCAGGCCAGGCTGGTTTGGGGGAGGGAATGGAGAGGAAACAATGTTAATCAACCCATGATTAATAATTTCCTGAGCCCTGCTTCCTCCTCCTTGATCCTTCCCTGGGATTTATAAAGGCCATTCAGCTCAATGCAATAAATATTTACTGGCACGTACAGTGAGCAGTTTCTGTGCTCGGAAACATGGGTGGTGCAGCAATAAATAAGCTGAAGTCTGTGTCATAAGGATCTATCAGTTATGTAGGAAGACAGATGTGCAAAATAGGATCAAGTGAGGGCCTTTATGGGCTATAAGAATAAACATGATAGTATAGAACAACAGAGGAAGAGTAATTGGTACACAATAAGCACAATAAGGGAAGACTTCCTGGAAGAGGTGATACTTGAATTAGAAATGTTGCTTTCTGAAGGACTAAGGTTAGAGGTCCTAAATGTGTCTTCATTGTCAGCCTGGGCTTTGTTGTGTGTGGATTTCTTGTTTAGCTGGATATTGATGGCTAGCAATCACATTGACCCAAAGTCTGTTTCTTCTGACTGATGATTGGGAGTGGTAAGATAAAAATTTGACTTGCAAACCTGGACAGATTCTGTGCCAGCCTGGTCTCTATACCTTGATCTGCCTTATAAATTGGCAGAGAATCCAGGATTGGAAGGAGGTGAGGCTGGATCTAAGAGAGGAGTCTAAGGAGATGTGAAGTGTGGGACTAGCACCTTGGTATTTACACAGTCCTCAGCACTTGAAGTATTGGATTTAGCTGGGAAGTATTTTGCAGACTGGAAAGAAATATCTAATGGCCCTGAAGATTATTTTTCTTCTATCTCTGAGAGGGTGGGAGCAGAGTAGACAGAGAAAAGCAGAGAGTAGTTGGTTCAGGCAAGGAAGAAACAAGGATAACAATGTTCTGTGCTATTATATTGTGGCCCATTTTACAGATCAGAAAAGCAGGTCAGGGTGGTTATTAAATCTAGCTGTGAAGAGATTTTATCCTATTTATTCTCCTTTTTCTTTCTTCCCTCACTGTAAGTCATTTGATTCTAGTTTGCCCTTCCAGAGGGAAGGCCGTTGGTCTGTGGCTGGTTGGTGGACAATATGGTACCCTCAGCTCCAGGCTAAGACTGCCCAAAGGGCCATCTCAGTCTCCTGAGGGTGGCTTCTGAAGTTTAGAACAGCTTTCCATAGGTGGTGGGCTCCTGTTAAATCAAACTGTTAAACTCTTTCTTCCCGTATTATCAGCCATATGGTACAGATGGTGGATCCTAAGACCCCAGGAGGCTATACATGGTCACTCAGAACTCCATGGGCAGAGTAGGGAAGGAAAGAGCTACCTGGCCCACCAACTCATTGCTTCCTTCAGCGCCTCATGTCTTGTCCTATTTCCCAAGGAGGATCAGAAGCTGGTATTAGGCTAAAAATATATGACAAGCTGTATGTATGCTTCATATTCACTTGGCTCTTGTGTGCAATGAATTCTGATTTACCCCTGGGACCAAACCAGAGCATCACAGAGGTGAAATGAGCTTAGAGGTCAGCCTCCTCAGTGCCTAGCTCTGGAAGGAAGGAATGAAGAGTTCCTCTCATAGCATATTCATTTAGCAGATTCTCAGCCTCTACTTGACTTTTCATATACTTGCTTCAGGGACAGCTTGTTTGCTAACTGGATATTTCTAGCCACTAGAAATGGTCACAGAGCCAGAGCTCTGCTGACTGCCCTCCTTTTATTCCAGTTTTGCTCCAGGAACAAGAGTACTCTGTCATGTAGGTCAGTTATTTAATTATGTGAAAAAAGCTATTGTGTCAGTAACAGTTCTCATATACCTCGGCTTTCTTTCCTCTAAACAAAACACTCCTGGACCAGTGTGCATGTCCTCATGTGACACCAGCTCTTCAAGCAGTCTCATCATCACAATTGTCCTCTTTAGGACTTACTGGCCTGGGAAACCCAGAGCAGGGTCCTTCCATCGCCTCTGCAGATGAATTCAGCAGGACCCCATTCACAAAGAGCTTAAGTTCAAAGTCAAATCTCCACACTTCTGGATAACCACGGAGCTTTTCTGGAAAATGAGTGGATAAATACATGGAGAATATTTTCAAAAGAGTAATTGTGAGCATGTAGAAAAACAGCATATAGAGAAGATCATGGGGGGTTGGAACTGGTGACCACCCATCACAGATGACAGGTTTGGGGGTCTCAGCTCTGCTATAGGCTAAGTATGTTGGGGGTGACTGTAACTCTTTCTAGAAACAGCCCTGTGATGCATCACAATACCCTGGAAATTTTCAGAAAACATTTTAGGATCACATCACTTAGGGATTTACCAAATCATGGTCAAATCTCACATGTCTGACTCAGGTCATCACACTCAAAGAAACTCGGCCAGGCTGGGACTATTTCAGGGAAGGAAGAGCATTGTGATCAAAGATTTAGAGGGGCATCCATATGAAGACAGATTTAAACAAATGGGTTTCCTGCTCTAGGAAGAAAATGGAGAAGGAGTGAGGCCGGTACTTATTAAATTAACAGGGGGATAATAGAGTGACTATGCACATGTTTATCAAATCCTGAGATACTTGCCTAGGAACAGGGTCAATAATTAGAACAAAGTTTTAGCTCTAGCTTTGTTCCTAGTTAATACAATGTTTGGACAAACATTTCTCCCTTGAGCATCAGTTTCCTCAGCTATAAAATCGGGATCCCAATGCCTTTCCTACTTGCTCATGATATTATTACAAGGATTATGATGAAGCATTGCACAGATACTGTGGTGATGGGCATAGGTTTGGTTAAGGAAATGTCTGCTCCCTGGGGAAAATTTTATGTAGTTGTTCCTAAAATAGCAGAATTAAAAAATATATTTTATTTATTATTTTTAGAGAGTGGGGAAGGGAGAGAGACAGAAAGGGAGAGAAACATCAATGTATGGTTGCCTTTCACCTGCCTCCAGCTATGGACCTGGCTGGAGACCTGGCTTGCAACCTGGTTATGTGCCCTGGCTGGGAATTGAACCAGCAACCTTTGGGTTCACAGGTCGGTGCCTAAACACTGTGCCTCCAGCCAGGGCCTAAAATAGCAGATTTTTTATATAGTTGTTTAGCTCAAGAATTTTGACAAATATTGTAGAATCATAAGCCTATGTTTTTAAAATTGTAAATCAACACATGACATCTATGCACTTTGCAGGTGTGAGCTCTGCACCTCCCAGTGACCCTGCAAAGTGGGTATCTTTACCTCCAGTTAGGGATGGAATACTGAACTCAGTGAGATAATATGCTTCCCAAAGCCATAGAGCAGCCCATCTGGGATTCAAACCCAGGCCTGTCTGATGCCAGAAACTCTGATTTTTCTCTTATGCCATGTGGCTAAAGGTGACACAGAGCTCTATCCAGCTGGATGTCAGGCGAGCTGGGTTTCTAGTGTTAATCCCTTTAATTAGCAGTCTCTGAGGGGAAACTGGTATGGTCTGCTGGTCAACAAAGCTGACTGACCATAGTCAACCTTCGCTTTACCATGGAATTGTCACATTCCTCTGTGCTTAGTGTGAGGGATGTGTCACTCTCAGGCCCTAACAAGCTGGATAAAGTTGTTTGTGCCTCTGTTAAGTGGCCCCAGAATGCCATGATTTTTATTCTCTTTTTAAATTTTTTACAGTCTTTTACTTTTCTGACTTCTGCCATGTTGTCAGGTTGTCAGCTGTCACTTCTTGCTTTTGTCAACCAAGTAGCTTCCTTCGTGACCCCAGTTTGTGGCTTGGTCTCAGTTGCTTGTTTAGCAACCTGACACGGGAGCTGGTTAGCACTGTGCGTCAGGTAGGGCTCTTCCTCAATCTGTCCTGGAGGAGGCTGGCTCCTGTTTGGTGTGGAGTTTTGCAGAGGGCCGGCTTTTGTCATGGAAATATCTCCTTTTTGTTTCCCGGTGAAAGTAAAATGGAGTTTTTGAAACTCACAAGACCTCAGTGATGGGCCCAGAGTGAGTATGGTACAGCAGGTGACTTTGTTGTGAAGAGCTGTATTTTTGGGCCCCTTACTTGTTCTGAGAGGTCATGAGAAACCGAGACTATCAAAGATAGTTTTTGCAACAGAACTCAGAGTCTGTTAACAACACAAAGTGGGTCCCTGCATCAAGGTTCTCCTGGATTAACAGCTTTGTCCTGGCTATGGTGTCAAAATGAAAAGGAGGAGGAAAGCAGGATGCTTAGAGTATAATGATGAGACACAGAATGCTTCTGATGGAAGCCACAGCTAAAGGAGCACCCAACAGGGAACGAATGCACACAGCTGCATGTAGAAGAACAAGGCCTTAAGGAAAGGTTTTGAAGGGGATCACAACTGTATTTAGTGTGGTTGATGAGAGAAAAAGGAGACTATTGGATATGTGAGTTTTGCGTAGAAAGCCAAGATTTGAAGGAAAGAAAAAATGTGTTAAGGGGATTTACAAGAGTCAGATTAGGGCTGAGAAGAAAGCACCGTGGCTATGGGAAGTGGTTGGAGGAGGTATTTGAGACAGTGTGGTGTAAAAGGCCTAGACAAAGGGATCATGACCACAGGAACAAAAAGGGATGCTGTCATGTGGTTTCTCTGGAATTTAGGCAGGTGGCAAAACAAAGCTTGCTAGGGTGTCAGGACTTGTGTACTCCAGCTGTGAGGTGACAGTGGACACATCGGAATTCAGTTTTTCTCTAACCCTCTCTCTTGGAAAATTTCAGGCAAGTCTTTCAGCCCTTTGGTCTTGGTACAATGCAGTGCCCTGGCAGAGAGAGTTGGAATCTTGGAGTTTCCTCTATAAAACCTCTAAGCTGGTGATGGCAGGTGCCATCCTGTCTGTGGGAGTCAAGGACCTGAGGTAGATTCTGAGGGCCTGGTCTTGTCCTAGAATGAGTGAGGAGACTAGCATGTGGATGAGGAGTTACCATGGACACAGCCCAACTGTTTGATCCCATGAGCCACTGTTTCATCACGTGTCTTTGGAACCCCAGAGCTCCCCATTTCTGCTAATGATATTCCCTTGAGTGATGTTCTCCACCCACACCACATGGGTATGTAACCAACATAAACATAAGACGTCTTAACACATGGAATAACATCAGTGGAACACACGTTACAACAACAACCTCAAGATAGCTATATTTAATTAGCCCGGCACGCCCAGGCTCTTTGCACAGGCACATGCCTCTGTTTTAGAAACGGAAAACCACAGCATTTTGTGGCTCTGGAAGTCACAGACATAGCAAGAAAAACAAAACAGAACAAAACAAAACTTTAAGATCCCCTGCCTGGGAGACTGCTGTCCTCCAGTACCTTCTTGGGATTATCTCAAGGCATTCAAAGGCATGGGTAGTTGGGTGACTGCCAAGGACTGCTGTCTATCCCTGGCAGAATGGCTGGCTCAGCTATGGAGGGGCTGTGGTATCATCATCCACAACCTGCATAATCCAGCCCTTTGAAGGGACTCATGAGACACTCCTGGAGGGCTCAGGACTCTGGGTTGTTGGCTTGACCTCCTTGGTTTTTTACATAGAATCTATATTCAAATGAACAAAATCAGGAGAGCCAGAGAGGGGGAATCGGAGAACTGGGATTTTGAAATTTTCATCTGGGCATTGTAGTGTGAAGGAGGGTAAGGGCCATGCTTTAGTTTCCAACTCTTATCAATTCTAACAAAATGGCAGTATTTTTTTAAGCTGATGTTCTGCCCAATCCTCAGCCTTTGGGCAGGAAGGCAATGCTATTCAGTGGAGAGAAGTGAATCAGCCATAGACTAAGGGTGCCTGTTTGTTCTGTTCAGGGGCATGTAGCCTCCAGGAAGCCACACTTGGATTCCTCTTGCTGGGGCTCATTTCTTTCACTTTTGCACATTCTTTATGCTTATCCCATTGTTTATTCACCTTTTTGTCGCAATCTGTGAAGTCACATCCCCCTTAGGATATATTAGCCCTTCTTTGAAGGTCTAATATTTGAAGAGGGTGAAGTTAAGCACTTCAATGATTCAGCAGCCAGCCAGAGCATCTTTATGGGGACAATGTGAAAGGTATAGAAGGAAAAGCCCCCAGACTCAGAATTCTTACCATCCAGTTGGGGAGAAGACTCAACGTTTTTGGAAAAGATATTTAAGAGGACATAGAACTCAGTTTAATTTAACCCAGTATATTTATTGAGTCCCTTCTTTGCACCAGGCACTGTTTTAGGCACTGGAGTGAAAGTGATGAAAAAGAGATATGGACTGACCTTAGGTAATTAGATAATTTATCATCTAACCTGGGACACTCTTGAGAGTAAAAGTGAGTACTATTATTAATAATTATGCCAAGTGTGCTGGTCAGCTGTTGTTACAATAATGCTGCATAACAAATCATCCCAAAACAGCAGCTTACAACATTTTCTTGTTCTTGTATGTGTAGGTTGAGTCTCTTCAGGCTGAGGGTCGGCTGGGCTTGGCTCCAGGCTTCAGCTGGTATTTAAATTTCCATAGATCTTTTCATTTCCTTGAGATCAGAAGCTATCTGAGCATGTTCCTCTCATGGTGGATCCCAAGAGCAAAAGGAAAGGAGTGGAAACACAGAGCTTCTTAAGGCATTACTGACATCATACCCATTAACATTCTATTGTTCAAAGTGGTCATATGGCCAAGCACAAGTACATGCTGCTGGGAAGTATGCCCTTTTTTAAGGGTAGAGAATTTAATCTTTGCTGAACAACAATCTCTAACAACAGGTATAAACCAGAACCATCCTAGAAATAGCTGAACCTGTGAAACCTTTGTTCTAGCAAGGAAGACAGATAATATGTAAATTATAAGTGTCACATGGGTTACAATAAGGGATGTGGGGTATAAAGAGAATGCAGATAAAGGGCCATCCAACCTACTTGAAGAAGCCTTCCATGGAGAAGTGACATTTCTTCTCCACTTTCACGGAAAAGTGTCCTGAGGACTTCAGACTTTATCCTAAGGAAAAGAGTATGCCTGGAGAGTTTGGTTTATGTGGGTGTAGCTTATATGGGTGCATGTGAGTGGGCAGCATTGACATAACCTATTGGCCTTTACTTTTAAGGGCCTGAGGGTCTTCTCTGTGGGGCATGAGCAAGGATCTGAGACTGTACATGTTGTGCTGAACAGGATGGAGGGGCAAGGTAGGGACCCTGGGGAGAACTGATTTTCCTCCTGGATTTCCTCTGTCCTTCTAAGAGGAACTACGGGCATTTTAAGTCATATGTCTCTGTGCCCAGAGCCTCTTTTTTTATCCTTACCATTACATGTTTGAGCTAACCTGCAAGTCTCACTAAATTGTAATCAGTGGGTGGGAACCATCTCTCCCTGTTCACCTGTGGCTATGCATTAGCGGTCATGATGGTAATCATTGCTGACATAGCACCTTCCCTCCACACCAACCATGAACCAGTGTCACCATTCATGCCCTTTGCATGTATCATCTAGTTGCATCTTCATAGTAATCCTGTGACACTGGCACCATCATTGTCCCCATTTTCAAGATGAGGACTATAGAGTTGATAAGACACTTGCTTGAAATCTCACGCAGAGAGCCTATCATCTTAACCATTTTGCTACACTTTGAGGAAAGAAAACCGTGTTGGTGAGACATATGGGCTGCTTCCTAAAAGGGGCCCAAGACAGATGGTGAGGGTTAGTGGATGGATATGGTCAGATGTTCAGAGGGATAGTGAAGGGACTCTACAATATTTTAGAATAAAACAGATATGATTGCCATAGATCATGAGGACTTAAGAATTTTAGATCTGGAGATCCTTGAAAACTAACCCCTTATTTTATAATCTTCTAACAGAACTAATGAGGCAGAAGAAAAGAATTATTATGTCTGAGGCCACTTCTAAATCAGGACTATTTCATCTGTGCTGCTATAACTTGCTGACATTTAAAACAGAGGGGTGAGCTGGGAGGTAGAAGGATATGTGGGATTAGAGGTGGTGGATGATGCTCTGGGAAGGTTGACTTACCTGCTACTTTCCTCACCTAACAATAAGAGGATTGGGCAAGGTTGTCTATAATATGCCTTCCAAGGTCAACTTTCTAGACTCTTTGATAGAATCTCAAGCTTGAAGCCAGTCTAGGGGAAAGAGCCAAGGTCTCACAAGGAGGCAAGTTGAACTAGTTATTGGAACCCAGGAGTCTGGACCCCAGTTGTAAACTTTGTCAATTGGACTCATCACCACCTGGGACACCCCTGCCCCCATCTACCCCCACATATTGGATTTTTCTTTTCTTCCCCTTTCTGGACACTGCCATCTCTATTTTCCTTTGCTTCTCCAGCTTTGATCACATCTGGAGCATTTTGTAGCATTGATGAGTGTGTGTTTTCCTGTCGGGACACATGGTGTATATCACAGGCACTTAAGAAGGTCTGGACGAGTGGAAAAGTCTTCATGGCATCTCAGAGGCCTCTGGCCTGGAGGGTGGATGGCAGCTGCATGGCAGGGACCTGGCATGAGGGCCTGGAGGCTCAGCCTGGGGATTGGTGCTCCAAATGACTTGGAGTTGTTGTGGTGGGGTTGGTGCAAGAGAATTATGTGTGTATGTTAGTGGGTACATGCATACATGTGCATATATATGTAAGAGGACTGAAAGGGTCCCTTCGCCTTGTTGCGACGGGATGCTGTCTTCATGGCTTTGCTCTCTATGGTAACTGGGGTTCTTATCTGCACATTGCAAATGTCTGCACAATGATATAAACCAATGGTGTATCACCTATACATAGACAGTGGGTGATGAATTTGACATGGGGTAGAGAGGCAGAGCAGTGCTTTGTCTGTGAAAGGTGACAGTCATTTCTAATGGGTCAACCAGCAAGACCAGTGTGCAGTGTGGATGGATGAGATGCAAAATGGGCTTCCCATAGTGAATGAGGTGGGAACACGCCCAGCCCTGTGTCTCTTGATCAGAGATCTCTTTGCTATCATTACCCACTTGGTGTTGGCCTTTAATCCTCAGAGTCCTGTCTGAGATCACACTTCCCCTCTTTTCTTTTCTTTCTCCTTTTTACGGGTGGAGGGGTATATAGGTAGGTGTGCCCAGCCAACTGTGCTTGCCATTCATTTGGAGCCTAACTCCTAAGAAGGAGTTTCAGAGCTCATCATGGACCCCCAGTGGCTGCCTCCTAACCCTTCCTGTACTGTCCTGGGGCCTGTGGTATTTATCCACAAGTTTCACAGCTGTATGTGCATCTTCCTCTAATCTCTCTGGTTTCCTCAAACTTTCTCCTTCTCCCTCCACCAGTAACTCTCAGGCTTTATTCTTTTCCCCTCCCATCTCCTTCCCTTATCCATCCACCTCAGCTACTCTATATCTGTCTACTCCTAGTGATGTCTTGCAGGCTTGGGGGCAAGTTACCCCATCTTGGCCTGCTGAAGGTGATCTTGGAAAGTGATAGAAGTATTTATAGGCCAGAGTAGGGGTGGTGCTGGGGAATGCCATGCAGAGTTCAGCATGGAAGGTTGTTTATGTCTTGGAACTCTTAACAGAGAACAGCCCCATCTAGCCATGGTTCAAATTAAATTGCAGATGCCCTTGAACTCAGGGTTAGGAACGTAAACAACTAATGGGTCATAGACTTCAAGCAGTGAACAAATTTGGCAGGAGAGAGGCCTGGTTAGGGCTGGCAGCAGATGGATTTTTCAATTGATGTTTTTATAG
Organism: Noctilio leporinus; assembly: GCA_004026585.1. Classification (NCBI taxonomy): domain Eukaryota; kingdom Metazoa; phylum Chordata; class Mammalia; order Chiroptera; family Noctilionidae; genus Noctilio; species Noctilio leporinus. Next base: position 59,077 of record PVIW01002901.1, on the reverse strand, counting down.
GAGACTTCCCTGACTTCATAGACTCCAGGCATTAGAACACCTCTCCTGGTCAGCGCATCTCAGAGTGTGGCTCCTCTTGGTTGTGAGACAGTTGTGAGAGGAGAAAGGAAAGATTTCCTTGCCCTTTTTTCCATTTAACTTGACTTGCTCAGAGAGGGGATTTAGAAAGAGGGTGGAGAGCTGAATGAATGGCCTGGACAATTGCATAGGGAGTCTGACATTTAGACTCCTGCTGTGATGCAGAGTCCCAGGAGCCTGGGCCTCAGCCTGAGTTCAGGGTAAGGACTCAGCTTGCATCCTCTCCCACAGGCTGTGACTTGCTCATTGATTCACTCCACGTTCAGAACATTCGATGATTCAACAAGCACCAATACTGTGGCAGGAACCATCTCTGGCAGTGGTGATGAAAATATCCTGCCCTTCAAAGAGCTGATAGTCAACTTGGAGAAAAGATATGATGAATAGTTGGGCAAAACACACACAGTGGGTTCTAGGAGGGACGAAAGAGGGCTCCTGCGTTAGTCAGAGATCTCCTGGAAGGTGCAGTGAGAGAGCTGAGTTTGAATAAAGACTTGATGTCAGTCCTGGCCTGTGTGACTTAGTTGGAGCATTGTTGTATAATCAAAGGTTTGTGGGTTCAATTCCCAGTAGGGTGCATATCTGGGGTGTGGGTTTAATCCCAGTCAAGGTTCCTACGATCCCTGGTCTGGGTGCATATGGGAAGCAACCAACTGATACATCAGTGTCACATCAATGTTTTTCTCTCTCTTTCCTTGCTCCTCTCTCTTTCCTTTCCTCTATCTCTAAAAGCAATGGGGGAAAAAATGTCCTCAGATGAAAATGAAAAAAAAAAAAGAAAGGAAAGAAAAAGATGATATTGGGGGAGGAGAGAGGGATGGGCATTCCAGGCACAGAGAACAGTATGAATTAAGGCATGAAGTGGTGAACACAGAACAATCATTGGGTTTATAAGAAGCTGAGTATGGCTGGAATGAAGACTACATACAATGGTAAGGTGGGATGGGAGGCAAAAAAGTTAGACAGGCATCAGATCATGAAGCCAGCCTAAAATACTTAGCTCAAGTAATATGGAAGTTTCCTTCAAGTAAGAAGGAAACTAATAAAATCAGGCTTGAAGAATGTTATTGGAGGGATAGAGAAAGTTCCCCTAATTACTTTCCTCAGTAGTATGGCACAGCCAGGGCAAAGCAAGACCTTGTGGAAGTAGGGGAGTCTCTAGTGGGAAAGAGGGTGCCATGGTGGGCTACTGAGCAAAGTTTCTTCTGGGTCCTTGGAGAGAGAAACCTCAGAAGAAGAAACTGAAGCTCAAGGAAGACTGAGTGGCAGCCCAAGGCCACATTGGAAATTAGCAGAGGAACTGGGGCTTCTGATTGAAAGCCAAAAGGAGCAGTAACTCACAGCCTTATTCTAGGGTGGCCCTGTTTTCTCCATTTGCAACATTATCTGTTACCCATGGAAATGAGTGGTGGCAGTATTCATAGGAACATTTATATAGAATCTATGCAGATTGCAAGTTCATCATCACCCTGGCATTTTACCATGATGCTTTCTAACAGCTGGATTTATTTGTTTTTGCTTCCTCTTCTTTTATTCTCTATTCTCTTGGGGGTAAAGATTATGAGAAACAAAGGCAGGACTGCTTAGCCAACATCAGTCAATGGGCTATTATCATGGGACCTAGTCCCTAGTTCTGGGTCCTTGAGAATGGGAGGCATACTTATCAGATTTTTTATTGGTATACAGCAGAATAAGGTAGTTGTCTTGAAAGATAACAGAACCAAGATTCAACATGTTCTTGACAAGAAAGAACCCTGAGCCAAAACCAGCAAGGTGAAATGTAATAGTGGTAAATGTAAAGTCAGGTTAATAACAGTACAGGACCAAAAGAATTTGATTTTGCAGGCACTTATGTGAGAGAGATGGGCCGGGAGAAGGGGGGTGAGTAGGCCACAGCTAAACATGAGCTCTCAGTTTATTGCCAAACATGACCTTCTCTTACACTGAAATAATGAACCCAACAGATTGTAGGTAATTATGGTATCACCACCCTTGAGTAGTTTGTCCACCACAGAAGATTGTGCTCTGGGCACCCCATATTAGGAGGTATGTTGATGCTCAAGAAGGTTCATAGATGTTGCAGGCTGGTGGCTCCAGGGAAGATTTCAGCCAGTAGACTTTTGTTTTAAGTTTGGTCCAAAAGATGTTTTAAAACCATTAAATGTGAATATTTTCAGTTAGAAGCTATGCTTTCTAGTTCCCCATAGCTTCTAGCATTCCCTATTGTCTTATATCCAGCACTCACATTTCATTATGTCCTTTACTCTACCTACTTAAATGTATGACCCTTGAACTAAAGCAGTTCTAGCAGCATACTGGACCCACCTGAGAAGTCTTTTAACTAACCATTTCTGATTACCACATATGATCATGATGGAGTATCTGGTATAGGACTAGCTTTTCTGCTGTAAATAACTCTCAACTAGTTAGAATATATGTAATAGCTGTTTTCAGAGAGTAAACAATAGTCAGAGAACTCCTGAAAGAAAATGGTTATTCCTCTAGTTGCTCTGAACAAGTACAAAATAAAATAACAAGATGATGGGCTTAAATCCCACCATATTTGGCAATTACATTAAGTGTGAATAGCCTAAATATAAAAATTAAGGTACACATTATTAGATTGATAAAAAGCAATATTCAACTATGTGCTGCCTACTAGAAGCATACTTTAAATATAAAGGCACAGGTAAGTTGAAAGTAAAAGGGTGAAAAGAGATGCACTGTATAAACATAAATCAAAAGAAAGCAGAAGTGGCTGTATGCATATCAGCATAGGTTTTATGGCAAGGAATATGATCAGAAATTTTTATATTAATAAATATATTTATATAATATATTTATATATATAAATACATACAATATTTATATTAGTAAAGGGGACAACTCATTAAGAAAATCTAACAATCCTATTTGGGATTGTGTGCATCTGATAACCAAACTTTAAAATACATGGAGCAAAAATAGACAAAACAGAAAGGAGAAATAGACAAATCCACAATTATATTTGGCAATTTCAACTCTTAGTAATCGATAGAACATATAAACAATCAGAAGGGATATGATAGACTTGAACAACATTGTGATCGAACTTGTCTTCGTTGGTCTTTATAGAACACTGCAGCCAAACTACAGCAAACACTTTATTGTTATGTGCACATGGACCGTTTACTGAGCTAGACTATACTTCTAGCTCATAAAACAAGTTTCAGTGACCCTTAAGAACTGAGGTTATATGGCATATGTTTTCAGACCACAAGTGATATTAAACTACAGATCATTAACAAAAAGGAAGGCTCATCTTGCCCCCACCCCTCCATTTTTGCAGGACCACACTTCCTTCATCTGTGCAAGCTGACTTGAGCCAATTCAGTCGTGCACACTTCTTTCTTCATAGACATACTTAGCTTCTGAAGAAGTTTTGAAATAAGTGACATTTATCAGCAAGGGTGAAAAAAGAAATAGTTCATGAGACCTGTTCAGGATATCCCAACTTAGTATATGTGCTGCTAAAGCGAGCATGCCAACTTATTATTCTTTTATATTCTCTGATCATCTCCTGCATGAAAGAGTTACTTCAGGCAAAAATCTCAAATCTAGAGACAGAACTTTGTTACCCTTATAACCAGGGGAACAGAATCCCGTCCAGAGACTCAGCTGGACATGGGGCTATTTAGGGGTTTAGCCTCAGACATCCTTTCTAGAACGTGAGGTAATAGGCCTCCATGGATATTTATAAGCAAAGGAGTGTGTCTGAAACATATTCAGCCATTCCACATTATTTGAATTCTTCCAATTTCACCAAATGAGAGCCCTTTTCTAACATTTGTTATGTGAATTTACAGATCATTATTTTTTACCTATGAAAATCCATTTCTGACACTCTGTATGCTAATTTACCAAGCTGGGCTTGTTGATAGAGACCAGGAACGCAGAAATGCCACCTGTGATCATGGGCTTTCTGAATAGAGTGCCAGCTGAACACCTGGGCCATCTTGCCTGGCACCTGCCTTATAGCTTCAGTCAAATAAAACACATCCCCTCACACTTTGTGTGATGCAGAGTTTTAAAGTCAGTTCCACACATTGTAACATTTTCCTAGACGGTTTCCTCTTCTTTTAAAGATGTCCAGAGAATGACGCCCTTTGGCCTCCCCCTTGTAACCTATTCCAATATCTCACGAAGTCATCAGGGTTTCCCTTGCCCCTTCCAAAACGGCTTCCAGGAATGTTTTTATTCTTGTTTTCAGAGCCTCCTTCAGAATTTGTGTAGCCTCTAAGGCCCTCCCTGCATTGTAACTTTGAGGGTAGAGAGTGGGTTTGGCTGTAGTTCACTGCTGGTGTGTTTACAAGGGAAGGATCATCCTGTAGCCATGTAAATGGTTATTAACTTTCTCTCTCTGGTTGTCGCACCAATTGTTTTATGCTCAGGTAATTAGTTCCAACTATCACTTTGTTCACATCTAGTCTCTGAAGGAAGGAAAGGAAGGACTGGACATGATGACAGGTGTGACCTGCTAACAAACGTTTCTCTATTTTCTTCTATGAAGGCTTTTGGAGCCTAAGAAATTAGACATTGCTGTTGAGGGGCCAGGACCTGGCCTAAATGACTCCTATAAAATGAGGAGAAACTGGTTTTATTTTGAATAATTTTAAAGTTACAGAAAAGTTTAAAAAATAATACAAGGGACTCTATTGTTGACACTCTGATTTAATTGTTCATATTTTGCCACACTTGCTCTTTGACTCCTTCTTTCTATACATATGGATATATTATTATTATTAAGTCATTTAAAAGAGTGTGGCAGACATCATGCCTCTTTACCCATAAAACTCTGTTTTCTTAAAACAAGGACCTTTTCTTACAGTGCAATTTTCAAAACCAGGAAATTTAACATTGCTGTTATATCATTATCTATTTACTCCACAATCCATATTGAAATTTCAATTGTCCCAATAATATCCTGTATTTTAATTTATAGCTGGTATATCTCTTTAGTCTCCTTTAATTTGTAACTTTTGCCTTTTATGACATTGACAGTTTTGAAAAGGATCATTTTGTCAAAAGTCTTTCCCTTTGGGTTTGTCTGACATTACTTCCTGATAGGATTCAGATTATGTATTTTTAGTAGGAATCCTACATACGTGATGTGTGTCCTTTTAAATACATCATGACAGGAGGCCATTCTGCCTGTGGGACCCTTTTATGGCAATGTTAATTCATCACCATGTTATGGTGGTATCTGCTAGATTCCTTCTCTGTGAGGTTACTGGTTTTCTTTTGTAATTATTAAGAAATTTATGAGAGAAGTCTTTGACGCTCTGTGAATATTCTGTTTATCAGATTTTTAGCTGTTGCTTTTAACATGAAGGAATTGTTTTTAGATTATTGTATCTATTGGGACAACATCTAAAAGGAAAAAGGACTGGAAAAACTCCTTTTCAAAGACTCTGTGTGGTCCTTGTACTTTAAAGCCATGGTGTACCTTCTGAGGAAACTAGGCTTTTTAGGTTGTTTAAAGTGAGAATAGAGAAGATAGAGTAGTGTACTTTTAAAAGACTCTGTGTGTGTATGGGGGGTGGGGGAAGTAAGCAAAAACATGGAAGTGGGAGAAGGAAGCTTGGCTAGATAGGAGTAAAGAAAATCTTGTTGAATGAGCACTTGATTTGATATAGTCAAGGCACAGTAAGTTTCCATGATTAATAAAATTAGCAACCGACAGGTTTCTTATTTTATTATTTTTCTTTTTAAAGTATATTTTACTGATGATGCTATTACGTTTGTCCCAATTTCTTTTCCCTTTACTCCCCTCCACCCAGTACCCCATTCCCTGCAGCAATCCCCCCACCCTTAGTTCATGTCTATGGACCTGCATATAAGTTCTTTAGCTTCACCCTTTCCTATGGTATTTTTAATTTCCTAATTTCCCTCAACTATTTTGTACCTACCAATTATGCTTCTTAATCTCTGCATCATTTCCTCATTTTTTCTCCTTCCCCGCCCACCTAATAACCCTCCGATGGTCCCCATACCTATGATTCTGATTCTATTCTGGTTGTTTGCTTAGTTTATTTTTGTTTTTGTTTTTAGATGCTGTTGTTGATAATTGTGAGTTTGTTGTCATTTTAATTTTCATAGTTTTTATCCTCTTTTTTAAAAATAAATCCCTTTAGCATATCATATAATAATGACTTCACCATGTTGTGGTGCTGTATGTAGGGGAGGGGTCTGAGAGGGAACAATGTCACTTTTTCAGCACTTTCCCCTTTTCCAAGTTCCCATATAGAACTGGCGCCTCTCTAGCTGTTATCCTGGCTGTGGTTCCCAGAGTGGGTGGGTCTGTGGACATTCTAATACCGTGGGGACCCTCCAAATAAACAGACTCTGATGAGATACCAGCAGTTTCTTCCTCTGCCCCAACCCCCACTGGTTTCCATAGTCAGCAGCAATGAAACTTTACTTTCCCTGGTGTTGGAACTATGAAACTGGGTCTAGTTTGGGGCTTGGGAGCCTGGTATCCCTCTCTACTCCTTTTTTTTTTTTTTTTTTTTTAAGATTTTATTCATAATTTTTAGAGAGATAGGAAGGGAGGGAGGAAGAAAGGGAGAGAAATACTAACGTATGGTTGCTTTTCACGTGCCTGCAGCTGGGGACCTGGCTGGAAACCTGGCTTGCAACCTGGGTATGTGCCCTGACTGGGAACTGAACTGGGTTCACAAGCCAGTGCTCAATCCAATGAGTGATGCCAGCCAGGGTTACCCACTCTTTTTTTTTTTTTTAATGTAACTGTGTTTTCCATTGGCTGGCCAAAGCCACTGTTACCATTGTAGCTGCAGCTACCACACCATGTCCTCTCTGTCCTGGCTCCACCCCTCCTACCCATCTGGATGAGTATTTCTCCTTTATATCTTCGTTGGACTTCCATGCGAATTTTCTGAAACTCCTGGTTGTCTCTAGTTTTGAGGTAGGTGTATTCCTTCTTAGTTGTGGAGAGGGATGCAGTGTGTCTACCTACGGCCTACATTTTGGCCAGAAGTTGGGTTTCTTATTTTAGATATAGAATATTGAATCTAGGAGGGTTCTCCAGAGGCCATCTGATTCAACCCTTTGTCTCTGTACAAAAATCACTCAAAACATCAGATGGGCCAGGTTTTCCTTACTACCATTTTTCCTTGTATAATGCAGAACTGGGGCCTTGGGGAGCAAGAACAAGTCAGATGGGGCCCCTGCCTTTAAGGAATCTTTAAAGGGATCTTCTAAGAGAGATGCCTCAGATGACCATTGCCTACCATCATCAAAATTCTATTGGCAGTCTGAGTTATCAGTGTTTTTGGGCTGTTCTGTCTGGACTGTGACACTCACCTTATAAGGCACTTAACAGTCCCTATCTAAAGGAGTTCTTAGACCCAATTCCAACATTAGAAGCATGTCTGAGAATTCAACTAAACTCTGACACTATCTAGAGATAGCATAAAATTCTACAGGTGAAAGACTCAGTACCATAAAACTGCCCTCCACTTCAGATAAAAGTTGCAAGCCTAGGTTGTTACCTGTGCTTTTGACCGTCTGGCTACAAATTAGAGGTTCCTAGGATCTCCTCCTTGGGTTTGATTAATTTGCTAGAGGAGCTCACAGAACTCAGAAAAACATTTTACTTACATGATAATTGACTTATTACAAATATAATATTATAATATTAAAGGAGACAAGTCAATAGGCAGATGAATAAATATAGGGTGGGTTTTGTACAAAGGAGCTTCTGTCCTTATGGAGGCTGGGGCCCAGCATAGTGCTGGGAAGGAAGTGTGCTGGTTTCCCAATGTGGCAGCTCCCTGAAAAGGACTAATGAGTTGTTTTGGGGGGTTTTTGAAGATTTCATTATGTAGCCATAATTAACAAAGTTATTGGCCATTGGCAATTAATTCAACCACAAGTTCTTCTCCCCTCCCTGGACATCAGGGGGTGGGACTCAAAGTTTCAGTTCTCTAACCACTTGGTTGGCTCTATTGGCAATCAGCCCCTTCCTTGGGTGGTATCCAAAAGTCACTTCATCAATATACTAAGAGAGATCATTGCTCCTCTCCTTAGTTAGAAAATCCCAAGGGGTTTGGAAGCTGTAAGCCAGGAACTATGGTTGAAGACCAATTATATTTGAGAAATGTATTTCAATCATTTGAATGACTATATATATATATATATATATATATATATATATATATTTCATTTTCCTGTGGAACTGGTCTTGGTTAGAGATGATTGTATTTCATTGATTCTTAGAACCCACTGATTGTAAGGTATACACTTATGCCATTAATACTTTAAACTGATGAAAGTATTATGGAATAAGAGCAGGAAGTAATATGGAATAAGAACATTGGTGGCAAAACTCATCATTTATGCTTATTTGTTCATTCACTTAACATTTATTCAACACAAAATGATGTGCAGTTTTGTTGGACAGGCATGAAGAATTCCCTTCAGAACTTAGCTGCATTTTAAGAAAATAAAGAAAAACTTGGAATTGAATATGCTTGAGTTTGCTCCATATCCCACCATTTCCTAGCTTTATGATCTTGGGAAGCTCATCTAACTTCTTGTGTCTCAGCTCTCATCTATAAAATGGCACATGATACAACCCTTACTAGAGCAGGCCCTCAATAAATATTTCTAAATAGAGTGATGTATAGGCATTCAATTATTAGGCATTGTTGTAAGAGTAAATTAAATTACAACTGGTCAATCCTTTTGATGTTGAAATTGCATTCCCTGCATAAGCCATTTTGTTCTATTTCCAATGTAGATGGAGAACAGCTGGACACCCACCCTTTGATAAAGTCTGAGGACAGAACTTGACTCACCCCTACACATTGGTGCTGAAACTGTAGGGAAATGATGTGTCACCTTACCCATGGAGGTGTCAGACATTTGGGGGCCATTTCTTTCTAGTCCCCGCTGGCATACTGCATGTCTGCTCCCGTTAATTGCAGTTACTTTCCTGGCTATCAGTGTTAATGACAAGGATGGGTGCCATTTGGATTTGTTGACCAGAGACAATTATTTTCCTAACATGTTCCAAGCATGCTTAAAACCATACTACTCATTTTGGTCCCTGGTTATTCTTTAGATTTTTTTTCCTTTTCATTTTGAAATCTGTATGTGTTTTTCTGGCATGCAGAAAGGAAGATGGGGGTAGGGAAATACAATCAAATCCATATGTTTGTGATACATTTACACTGAAATAATAAGAAAGCATTGTTGGGAAAGAGCCTTGGGATGACTTAGGAAATATTATTATAAGTCCCACATTGGTCTCTTCATCTTCTCTGTCGATACCACCACATGCCAGGTTCTGAAAGGATCAAGTTCATATGGGGACACTGCTTTCTTCTCTTAGTCTCTTTCTTGCTGCCTTCATGGTTAAGACCTTGTCTCCTTCTCTGCATCCTCAACAGGAGGTGAAAGACAAATGATTGAATCTTCACTTCTCTCTGGAGCCTTAGTAATCATAGCTGATAATTGCTGCTATGACCTCAAACCCCATCTAGAGACCATTATTTTTTTATTATCTGCAATCCTGAGAATTCTTGGTTGGTACCTTAAGTGGCAGCTCAGTGACTCCTGTGAACTCCTTAACTCTGATGCCTTTTTAATTTTCTCCAAGTTCATGTCAGTTTTCACATCTGATTTTTTTTTGTTTTTTAATTTTATTGTTGTTGTATTACATCCATCCCTTTTTTGCTCCCCTCTGTCCCCCTCCCCAACATCTGATTATTTTTAAGCTCAGTTCCTTTCTTTCACCTCAGTTCTTTTTGTGCATATTTTATTTTTTATTATTGTTCCTTTACACTTGTCCAAATTTTCCACTTGTTTCTCTCCCCTGCCCCACCCACCCCACTCCCACAGTCAATGAACCACCTTGTTGTCCTTGTCCATGGGTCATTTATACATGTTTCTTGACTAGACCCTTCCTCTTTCTCCCCCCTGACCCCTTCCTCTCTCTCCTCTGGCTACTGTTAGTCTGTTCTTTGTTCCCATGCCTCTGGTTCTACTTTGCTTGTTTGTTTTGTTCATTAGGTTCCTGTATTAGGTGAGATCATATGGTATTTGTCTTTTGCCACCTGGCTTATTTCACTAGGCATAACACTCTCCAGTTTCATCCATGCTGTTGTGAAAGGTTGGAGCTCTTTATTTCTTTCTGCTGTGTGGTATTCCATTGTGTAAACGTACCATAGTTTTTTGATCTACTCATTCACTGATGGGCACTTAGGCTGTTTCCAGCACTTGGCTATGAACATAAGGGTGCATAAGTTCTTTTGAATTGGTGTTTCGGGATTCTTAGGGTATAATTCCATCAGTGGAATCGCTGGATCAAAAGGCAGTTCCATTTTTTTACTTTTTGAAGAAAGTCCATACTGTTTTCCACAGTGATTCCCATCAGCAGTGAACTAGGATTCCCTTTCCTCCACATCCTTGCCAGCATTTGTTGTTTGTTGATTTGTTAATGATGGCCATTCTGACCAGTGGGAGGTGGTTTCTCACTATGGTTTTACTTTGCAACTCTCTGATGGCTAGTGATGTTGAGCATGCTTTCATATGCCTATGGGTCCTATGTATGTCTTCCTTGGTCCTTTGCCCATTTTTAAATTGGATTGTCATCTTAGTGTTGGGTCTGTATGAGTTCTTTATATATTTTGGAGATCCAACCCTTGTCTGAAGTATCATTGACAAATATGCTTTCCCCTACATTTTCCTTTTCATTTTGAGGTTTTCTTTAGCTGTGCAGAGGCTTTGTAATTTAACATAGTCCAATTTGTTTATTCTTTCCCTATTTCCCTTGCTCTAGAGGATATACCAGTAAAAATATTGCATTGTGGGATATCTTAAATTTTATTGCCTCTAAGACTTTTATGGTGCTATTGTTTATCTTTAAGTCTTCTATCCATTTTGAGTTTATTCTGGTTTCTGGTTTAAGTTGGTGATCTGGCGTCATTTTTTTGCATGTACTATTCTAGTTCTTCTCCCAACACCATTTGTCGAAGAGGCTATTTTTACTCCATTTTATGCTTCTGATCCCTTTGTCAAGTATTAATTGACCATAGAGACCTGGGTTTATTTCTGAGCTCTTTATTCTGTTCCATTGACCTATGTGTCTATTCTTATGTCAGTACCAGACTGTTTTGATTACAGTGGCCTTTAATATAGTTTGATACCAGGCATTGTAATTCCTCCTACTTTGTTCTTCTTTCTCAAGATTGCTGAGGCTTTTTGGAATTATTTTTTGGTTCACATAAATTTTTGTGTATTTGTTCTAAATATGTCATTGGTATTTAAATAGGGATTATGTTGAATCTATAGATTGCTTGAGTAGTGTGGACATTTTAATGATGTTAATTCTTCCAAACCATGATCATGGTATATACTTCCATTTATTTGTGTCATCCTTGATTTCTTTCTTTAGTATTCTGTAGTTTTCCAAGTATAGGTCTTTTACCTCCTTGGTTAAGTTTATTCCTAGGTACTTTATTTTTCTTGTTGCTAGTAAATGGGATTTTTCCCGATATTTCTGTTTCTGTTATTTCACTGTTGGTGTACAAAAAAGTCTTTGATTTTTGAATATTGACTTTATATCCTATTATTTTTGCCATATTCACTTATTAGTTCAAGTAGGTTTTTGGTGGAGCCTATAGGGTTTTCTATATATATTATCATGTCATCTGAAAATAATGACAGTTTTACTTTCCAATTAGGATGCCTTTTATTTCTTTTTATTGTCTGAGCACTGTGGCTAGAACTTCCAATATTATGTTGAATAAAAGTGGTGGAAGTAGACACCCTTGACTTCTTCCTGATCTTAGGAAAACTTAGTTTTTTCCCATTAAGTATGATGTTAGCTGTGGGTTTCTTGTATATGGCCTTTATTATGTTGAGGTATGCTCCCTCTAGTCTCACTTTGCTGGGTGTTTTTTTTTTATTATAAAAGCGTACTGTACTTTATCAAATGCTTTTTTTAAAAGCATCTATTGATATGATCATGTGATTTTTATATTTCATTTTGTTTATGGAGTGTATTATTACATTTATTGGTTTGTAAATATTATACCATCCTTGCATCCCTGAGATAAATCCCACTTGATCATGGTGTCTTTTTGTGTGTACTTTAAAGAGATAAGTATCCTTCATGCATTTGCTGTCATGTGTCCAGGATTCTGAAAGATCTTTGTGGTAGGTTTGGATAAAGCCTAAGCATCTTTACCCTCAATCAGGATATGTGAGGACATTGTTTAGATGGTGGTAGCTTTGACAAGTTTTTAAGCTGTTTTTCTGTCAAAGCATTGCTTCTTGGTTCTTTACTATCATTTACTGCTCACCACAGCAAAGTTTCAGCTAAGGGATTGGGCATTCTCAGAGGCAAAGGAGGTCCACTCTGGAGAGAGCAGAGGGAGAAAACTATTCTGAATAACTCCTAAAGAAAAGATTTGTGGTGCTCAACTATGCTTAATAGTTGGAAAAACAATTTGGAAGTTTAAAAAATTTTATTCTATAATTTTTAACATGACTCATATGGGCATATAGTGACCTTCTCAGTCAAGATGAGACAATGGAGATTATTCCTATTTTGTAGCATTTGTTTTTCTCTGGGTGTATGTGTGAACTACACATAATTATCCATATTCTCTTACTCATTAGTCATAGTCTAGTGGCAAAGGAGAGAGTCATAGTCTGGTAGCAGTGGAAAGAAAGGATTTGGAATTGACAAAACAGGGGGCAGTGGAAGGGATCAAAGACTCCCAAGATAGACCTTGGCTGGAAATTTAAACATGTAGCTAATGTGTGAATGTGGATCTTGGCACAGGATTTAACTTCTTTGAGGCTTTTTTCCTATGCAAATTGGGGGAATAATTCCTACCTCACTGGATGGTGATTAAATCACCTATATACACATATGTAAAAAGCCGTATAGGTGCTCAATAAATGTTCTTTTTCTTTCTTTCCTTAGTGAATGAATGAGAGGGGAGCAGATTTGAGAAAAGAGAAGTCACCAAAAATGTTACATGCCCAGCAACAAAACAAACAGGGCTGCTTTAAGGTGATGAATGCACAGGAACTTGAAAGAAAAACAACCAGAGCCCAGTAGAGATTTCGCATGGGTGAAACCGAGGGAGAAACGGGCTGCAGAGCTCAGGATGGGCATAGCCCATGTCTCGGGGAAGAGCAGATGTAGCTTGGGAGGGCTGGGCTCTAATTCAGCTTTCCTAGATGTTCCACCATGGCATTGGGTGTTCTTCAAAAATATCGACACCAACATTGCACATGAGCTTTCAGTAAAAGCTGTGTTATGTATCAAGACATTTCTTCATCAACCTTTCAATATAAAATATAACCTTTGTTTTGGCAGAATTGTTACCATGTCACAGTGCTGCTCTTTCTTCTTCTTGAGAATATTGAAAAAACCTGATGAGCAATTCTTTTGTCATACAGGAAAGAAGGTTTATTTTTTTCTGCCACCCACACACATTATGGAGTAGCAAAGTCAAAACAGTTCTTCAGCCTCTTCTTGTTCTAATCTCTGGCCTCTTTTCCTTTTTGGAAGATTGGAGTAGGGAAGTCAGAGTAACAAGTGCTGCTGTAGAATTTTAAAAGCACTTTTCCTTTTGCTAATTCGGCGGATGTTTATAACTCAGTGAGACGAAGGTCATTTTTCATTTAACAGTGAGATCTACTTGCTGGGAACTTTTGAAGTAGGGCCATTCTGTGACAGCTGTGGAAGTTGTTGGCTGCACAGGGCACCTGGCCAAGGGGGCAGAATGGGGCTGAGTTCACCTGGTGCTCTCATCATGTCATGAACCTTGGCAGCTCTTTGTCATCATACTGAAGGGGGCTTTGGCTTCTCCAATACTAGAATTGATTTTAGAATCCTTAAGCTAGAAGAATTATGTATTTTCTCTATATCCCCTTTTTTCTTAACTGGATTGGGAATTAGCACACAATGATGATGATAATGATGATGACGATTGATGGTGATGATGATGAGGGCTAACAGTTCTGCACGTTTATGTACTACATGCCAAGTGCTGTTTCAAGCAATTGACTATACGTATATTAACTCCTACAACTCTTCTAACAATCTTACAATGTATGGTCTTTATTTTCCCCACAGATTACTCTAGTTTCTACTTATGGCTCTGTTTGCCTAATTGTTGGGGATGATTTTGGATAAGTCTGATAATGTCCTTAGCCTCAGTTCCCTAATTTACAAAATGAGAGGATTGTAACAAATTAGGAACTTCTAAATCCTCTTATTTCCTTTTTTTTTTTTTGATTTGTATTGTTTTGGAAAGAGGTAACACACTCAAAATGATCATTGAGGATGAAGGGAAATCCACAAGGAATGGGAACCCCCCAGGGATCAGCAACAGTGGGGAGTTGGTAAGCCCAAAGGGGAAAGAGGAGGTTGTATGAAACCCAGGGAGAGTGGTGCTAAAACTACTCTTTAGGGAAACCTCTGACAGGAGCTGTGGTCCCCACTGCCAACCAAGGGCTTTGCAGCCAATCAGTTGGGTGAAGTCATTGCCCCATGGCCTTTATTCCACCACCCTTCCATTTTCTGCTGGTGCCTGGCATTGGCCAACCCAGCAGGCAGAGAGTTAGGGAGACTGGTTGATGCAACTCGCTGAGGTCACCCTGTTGGGGCACAGACCTGGTGCTGCTGGATGGATAGTGGGTCTGTAGCTCCACCCAAGCCACCTCCACAACAACACATATTTAATCCCCTGAACTCCCCTAGGAACTGTTAAGTCAATATTATGTGGATAATGATGAAGAAGTGATTCTAGGTAAAAATATTTTCAGTAAATATGAATGCATCTTGTACTATAAAATTTATACATACAACCTTTTATACAATATTCTTCAACTATTCAAGATGAGTTTGCCCTTTTCCTTTGTAACAAAGGTGTTTATGTTATTATATTAAATTGTCTAGAAAAAAATGTTCCAACAGATACATTTTTAAGTCATCTTTGGTTTGGGAAATGATGTATATAAAAATTAGATTAAAATTTATTATGTTATAGCTTCAAAATAGAAAAAGAACACTTTTATGACTTGACATTTGGTGTATTTGCAATTTAAGTGAGAAATTTAGCTGATTTATCCTTCATTCCTAAATGATGAACTCAAAGTGAAAGTGTTATTCTATGGTTGCAAGGACTTTCTGTAGGTTGCACATGATTGTTGGGGACAACTTTTAACTCCCCACAAAAAGCCAATTGGATATAATAGCTCCCCTGCCAACATTAGTTTTGTTTTGTTTTTTTTAAGATTTTATTTATTATTTTTAGAGAGAGAGGAAGATAGAGAGGCAGAGAGGGAGAGAAACATCAATGTATGATTGCCTTTCACCTGCCTCCAGACACAGACCTGGCTGGAGACCTGGCTTGCAACCTGGTTATGTGCCCTGGCTGGGAATCCAACACTAGATTTGTTAATGACATATCTCTATATGTCATATAATAGTTTTGATTAGTTGTATGTGTTTTATCTGTGTGAATATCATCAAGGCAAGTTTTACTGAGTTCTTTCTTGCTCCTTCTATGCTCTACATTAACATGCTATATTTCACTATCAGTGTTCCTTATGTTTCCATCTTTATTTAAAGATTGGTCATGGGTAAAAAACAAACAGTATTTAAGAATGGAAAGAAAAACAACATAGAATGGCCAGCACTGCTAGGTGATAAATGACTGGGGGACTAGCCATGAGCACGTGTCTCTAATTACCATCTGCTGTGTACTTGGAAGCTCTCACGCTGCTCATTAATAAACAGAAACTGTCTAAATAATCATTTTATGTATTGTGTATTTAACAAATAGACATCAGAACACTTGCCATGACTGCCTTTTCTGATGTGAATGTGCTTCTGGGGGTTATAGGGCTTTGTAAACCACTGAGTGGAGAATTTTGTTATAGATGATCCTTATGGTTCTTTTCAGTTTTTTATTCAAGTAGAAAATAAAACATATAACTCTGCAAACCAGAAAGCTCAAGTCTTCATCATCTTCTACCCTTTGACCTAAGAGACACATGTTATGGGTAAAATATAGGCTTGAGGTCTGGCAGTCCTGAATTGGAGTCCAGATTCTCTGTCTTATTGGCTGAGTGACCTTATACAAGTTACTCAATTTCTCTGAGCTGTGCTCCCCCAACCCCAGCATAGAAGGGGACAGGCCTAGTAACCACCTTGTGGAGTTATTGTGAGGATCTAGTCATTCATTAAAAAAGTGCTTATTGAACCTACACATATTCAAGGTACTAAGGACACAGTAGTGGATAGAACAGAAAAAGTCTGCTCTGATGAAGCTTCCATTATAGCGGCAGAGATAGACAAACACTCCCAATACATTTAGAAAACAATGTTAGGTAGTGATAAGTGTTAGGAAGAAAAACGAAGCAAGGTGAGAGGTTAGGTGATGTTTGGGATGGGGTGATTGAAGAAGGCCTTTCTGAGGAGGCGATGTGGGAGCAGAGACTGAAAAGGTGAGTGTGAGCTCTGAGGAATGGGTGTTCCAGATGGAGAGCACAGTGGTAGCAAAGGCCCTGAGGTGGATACGTATGAGAAACATAAGGGAAAATGAGTTGGAGCGAAGCCAAAACGGGGGACATCAGGAAAAAATGAAATTAGAGTTTTGACCAGTGCTGGGCTCCAAGGTCTAAGCAAAGAATTTCCCAGGGCATGGCCCTCAGGTCAGAAGCTCCCTCCTCTCTTCTGTCATAAGAATGCAATTTTTCATCCTTAGCAGGATACTACCTTGTAAAGGGAATAGTGCTGGGGGCACTCTTGAGATGGGAGAGATCAATCTGACAGAGTGCCTAAGTATGGAGTCTACTATTTAACCCATGTTGGCTTCATCTCACGGTTTACCAAGGAGAAGCCTTGGCTGACTTGCTTGGCTTCTTCTGTAGCTGGGAAATTCCAGGCTGTCTTTCAGAGGATACCATTGTGAACTTTAATTAAAGGCTCAGCACTCGCTCTTTGGGCACCTGCCCATACTGCTACTGAGGGCACCCAAATCTGTTTGCCTTTAATCCACCTTCTCCAGAGGGCCAGGAAAGCCTGGCAGCTTTTTGTGAGACCAGAAAGGAAGGTGCTGTGGGCTTGGCAGGAGCTGAGAGCAGAAGTTTCCTTCTCCAGCTGACAGGGCTGGCTCCCCTGGAACATGTCCGCAGACACATCTGCTCCGTACTAATCATCTCTTGCTTGGCTTCTGATCTGATCACTGGCAATGGTGCAGACATCCTTCAGCCTCCATCGCTGCCTTGGGCTGCTTGTCCAATACCAACCTTACATTTCAGGGCTGGCTGCCTTGCTCTGGAAGCCTTGTCTTTGTTAGCCTGGCCTTTGTGCTTTATTCAAGTGAAAATGCTCTTCAGATCTGGTGATAGACTGCACCTGAAAGTTACATATATCTGACATGGATTAAATGCTATCTAGCTTGAAAGCAAGATAATGAACAAGATGATCTCCAGGGACTCTGTTGGCCTGCAGATTATAGGACATGTGGTATCTTTTAAAAACCATTTTAAAGTCAAAGTATAACATACATAGAAAGGTGTATACATATATTCATTCCAATTGGGTATATACTTAGGAGTAGAGTTGACAGATCATAGGGGAAGCTCAAGCTCTGTTGTAGTCGAAGATACCAACTAATAGCCCCTGGTCATTGTCCAGTTCTTGGATGTTCTTCTTTTTTTTTTGTCTTGCACATTTGTATTTCCATCAAATGAGTTGTCAACATTGAAAAATTAGGAGAAAATCAGATTTCTAAATTTTCTTGGAAAATGAATTGTGGGATCTGTCAATACTTGTTCCACTTCCCCGCATGGCACCCTGGGCTTCTGGAGCTGAGTAGTTACCTGAAGATGGACCTAAGCTCTGTAGTTCTCCACTGGAGAAGCTATGGTTTGCATGCAGTGACTTTTTCAGTCATTTTGTTCCCTGACTGTAAATATCCCCTGCTTCTGGCTGTGAACATTCCCTTTGTTCCTTTGTGTGTTGTACCCTCCCTTCTTCATTCCCCCCTCCCAGGCTCCTCCACCCCTGCCACTCCAGCTGAATTAAAGAGTTTCTCTTTCCACCTTTGGTTTTCAAATGTTTGAATATGATGTGTTTAGGTATGGGAAGGGTTTTAATTTTTGTTTTTGTATTTATTCTGCTTGGGGTTCTCTGGAGTTCTTGGACCTGTGTTTTAATAATTTTGATTAATTTTGAAAAATTGTTTATCAATGCTCCATTCGAATATTTCTTCACTCCTGTTTCTCTTAATTCTTCTGGAACTTCAAGTACATACAGGACAGGTGCTCTGATATTGTCCTACAGCTGTTGACTCCTAAAATTTTTTCCTTTTTCCATTTTTCTCTTGTGACTTAGTTTAGGTAATATTTATTGACTTACATTCAAGTGTATTGAGTGTTTGACAGTGTTCAGTCTCCTGTTAAGGCACTCTAATAAAGGCATTTTTCATATCTGATATCATGTTTATTACTTTCTAGCATTTTAGTTTTACATGTTTGCATTTAAAGCTCTATAGAAATTTTCAGTTTTCTCACACATGTTCATCTTTTGCATGAAACTCTCTCTTAGCATATTAATTTTAACTATTTTAAAGTCTGATCATTTTTGGCACCTAGATCAACTTTGGCAATGTCGATTTCCTTACTTTTAACAATAAAAGTGGATTTATTATCTTTTATGTGCCTCAAAATTTGTAATTGAATTCTGGACATTGTGCATAAAAGGGCAGTAGAACTGAGGAAAATGGTGTTTATCCCTGGGAGTGTGCATATGTCTCTTCTGCCAGGTGGTTAGTGAGGGGAGTGGACTCAGTGCAGTCAGAGGATGAGCTGGGTTTGGATTTTCTCCCCTTCACTGTGCTACAGATTTCAAATTCTTTCAGCAGTGGGAGGCCATCACCACATGCTTTGGAGAATTGTTCTCATTTGTTCCCTTTCTACTCTGGACCTTGCAGCAGCCCTTTGCCACAGAGGGGTCTCCCTCCTGCTCCTCCCCCAGTAGTAGACTCAGTGCTTAAGGTTTTTTATTTGAATGGGAGATGATCCTGGGAGATGGGTGGGCTTTCATGGCTGTGTGCAACCAAAGGAGGTCTCTCCATTTTCCTTCCTTGCCCATTGTCCTCCTCATAAGTACCAGGTGGTTGTTATCAGATAGGATCTTATAAATGAGTGTGAACTCTTCTTGTGTCTGGAGCTCCCAGTTACTCTGACCTGCCATGCTAACTTATTCTCAATCTTCCAGAAATTAAAAGAAAAATTTTGTTTCTTCTTACTCACTCTTTTTTTTTTTTTTTTAAAGATGTTATTCATTATTTTCAGAGAGAAGGGCAGGGAGGGAGGAAGAAAGGGAAAGAAGCATCAACATATGGTTGGTTGCCTTTCACCTGCCTCCAGCTAAGGACCTGGCTGGAGACCTGGCTTGCAACCTGCTTATGTGCTCTGGCTGGGGAATTGAACCAGTGATCTCTGAGTTTGCAGGCTAGTGCTCAGTCCATTGAGCCACACCAGCCAGCTCTTACTCGTTCTTTTGATATCTATTCTTTCCTTCCGTATTCTGTTACATATGAAACTGTTTCTGTGTTCAGCCATCTTTTCTTGGAGGGGTTTCTCTCTCACACTTTAAAATTTAGTTCATCTAGTTCCCTTGCAACCTCCATTTTCTGGTGGGTTCAAGAAAAGTTTTGATTTTATGGATTATCCAGATTTCTGTTGTTGGTGGGATAGAAGCTACATTTTCTATTCTTTAAAAAAAGTTTTGTTCTATTACAGTTGTCTCAATTTTTCCCCTGTTGCTCTCCCCTGCTCTGCCCACCCCTGACTCTCACAGTCAATCCCCACCCTGTCGTCCATGTCCATGGTCATTTATACCTGTTCCTTGACTAGACCCTAGAACTAACTACATTTTCTTCCATTTATCTACATCCTAACAGGGAGCAACACCTCTGGTAGTGGATAAAGAGTCTGTTCACTGTTCTCCTCATTCTTAGTCTTCATCCAAGAGTGAGCTGAGTTCCCATTTCCCTCCTGGACTTTATATCACAGGCTCTTACAAAATAAAACCCATGACCCCTCTGTGGATTGTATTTTTCTTGTCAGGTGTCCATAACCAGTATTTATTGAAGGAAAAAATTCTTTTTAGCAGCTTAATATGATAACTTACTAACTTTATGAGCTGGGGAGAAAAAGACATGACTTGGTAAATTTCCTTTTTTAAATGAATCATTAAAAGAAAACTATAAGAGTAATTCATTAATAAAATAGAGAGTTAAACATACAGATATATACAAAAAAAAAAAAAAAACCCAAAGAAATAAAAACCACCCATGATTTCATTAAGTCAAAAAAAAAATTACTACTATTTAATCAAATTTATTATAGCCATTTTTCTTTGAGTATCTTTATATTAGTGTATCTACATACATACACATCCTCAAGTATATAATTTGTGTTTTGTTTAAATTACCTAGTTCCAAAAGGTGTGGTTTTTTTCTTGTGGGTTAAGTAGTATGGCACCCATGAAATGATGATGTGTTATTCATGTTCGTCTGGTGAAGATGCCAAAATTTATGGAATGTTTTTAGTTTGCTTTTAGGGCTGGATTCCTTCTTGTAGCTATTTCACATGAGCAACTGGGACAGGTGTGTATATGTGATTCCAATGGAATGTAATTCATTTCAGAAAGGACCAGTTGTTGATTTCTTGTGCTGAGTTCCCCCTTTCCTCATGTAACTTCCATTCCTTTTTATTTATACTGGCCCATTGTCAAGTTCGGAACCAACAGAAATGAGGAAAGTATATAATATTCTTAATATGTGTTCCACTTTCTTTCCCAGAAAGTATTTTGGAGAAAAAATCGGACTGTATTTTGCTTGGCTGGGATTATACACATCATTCCTCATCCCATCTTCTGTAATTGGGGTGATTGTGTTTCTTTATGGATGTGCAACCATTGAAGAAGATATTCCCAGGTAAGGCAATTTGAAAGAAAAAGGCTTGCTTCCCATGTTAGCCATTTGGAATTTCATCTTAGTTGCAAGTACATTTCACACATCTCCTTCCAAAGTCCTATATCTTTCTTCTTTCCCTACCATATATGTAACTTGTCTCCAGAGACAGATCTGGGAGCTACAGATTCTGGAAATGGCTTCATAGCCATGTTGGGTCTGACTCTCTTTCCTTGTCAAGTTTTTCTCTAAGACCAGGGTCTGATGTGGGCAGGTGGATAGTGCCTGATGCAAAGAATGCCTGAGCAATGATTTTTCTCCCCTTTACTTCATGACTTTTCCCCCATGGTTTTCTACAAAATCCAAGGCAGGAAGTATTGAATGGTATTAGGTACAGGTCACATGTCCCAAACACTGTTGGGATAAAACGCTGGGAGGCTACCTGTAGAGGCAGGCAGCTCTGGAGCTGAGGAAGGCTCAACCTCTTGTTCAGGAGTGGAACTACAGGAGGTTACAGTTCCCATGGTGAGGTTCTTGGAGAACCAAGAAATAGAACAAAGTCTGGTCCTTACAAAGAAGGGAAAACCTACAAAGAAAGTAAACACTTAAAAATAGTTGCTTTCTCTAATAAGCTGTGAAGTCTTCCAGAGGGCTCATATTTTTGTCAGCATCCTAGGAGCTTCAACTGGCCTTGTCCGATGTGTTCTCAGAAAACAGCTCCCATGTTTTCTTTGCCCAGTTGTGATCCCGAGAGAGCTAGACCCCAGTTTGATCAAAACTGGACATCACCATATTGTGTTTAAAGAACCAATTCCAGGGCCTGGTTGGTGGCACAGTGTATAAGGAACTGGCCTGTGAACCTAAAGGTCACTGGTTCAATTCTCAGCCAGGGCACATAACTAGCTTTCAAGCCAGGTCTTCAGCCAGGTGTGTAGCTGGAGGCAGCTGAAAGGCAACCATACATTGATATCTCTCTTCCTCTCTGCCTGTCTCCCTTTCCCCATCTCTAAAAATAACAAATAAAATCTAAAAAAAAGAACCAATGCCAGTGCAGTGGGTAGGGCATCAGTGTGCTAGTTTACATCAGGATTTAGGACTTATGACTATATGGTGATACATGACCATTGCAGCTGGAAATGACTATGGTCTATATCTTGTTGAAAGCTCAGTTCTTCTTGCCAATGCAGTAAGGAATTTACAGATCAGTAAGTCAAGTAGTATACAAGCAGAATTTATTAGTGCATTCTCAAGGAAGAGAATGGGCCTTGCCAAGGGTGGCAGGTGAGGCATAGGTTTCTTGTCCTGAGGATTTATATAATTTGCATTGTGGGTGAGGGTTAGTAGGACATTAGAGAGTGGGAGTTATATATTACTTGGCAGGTAATGGTGGTGCTGACCACACATTCTTTCCTATGGAGGATGTGACCACCCAAACATAGGCATGAATAGGGGTCTGTTCCCAGAGTCCTTATCTCTGTTCCAGGCAACACCTGGTCATCCACTGTGAAACAACTATATGGCCAGAGGCAGTTAGTCAAAATTACTTTGGGCTCCTTATCTGTTAAGAACAATGGACCCTCTCCTACCCTTTATCCTTTTTCCTAATATTCTAACTCCTACCTAACATATACATGCTGCAAAGACATGTATCTGTACATGTACAAACACTCATATATGTGTTGATGTATAGGTATGTAAAATGTGATTGTGACTGTGGATAAATTTTATTGTCTACCAGCTTGTGTGATGTTTTAAAACTTCTGCGTAGAAACCCAGTTGTGAATTATAGAATCAATGTAATGATAATTTTTTTCATTACTATGTATCCCCCTTATCCCACCCTTGTGATCACCGCTCTGCTGTTCATGTGCAGAAGGCCTTTCTGCTTCCTCCCTGTACTCCTTAACCACACTCAGAGCTATCAGCCTGAGTCTTGTCTCTATTTTGCTTGTTAGTTTAGTGAATAAGCTAGAATAAGATAGGAGAGAATAGAGTGAAATACATTATTAGTAATAATCACAAGAAGGTAGTCTAAGTATTGTTGCAAGAGATTTTATTTAGATATAAGACTGTGTTTATGGCAAGATGCAAAGATAGTACTGCAATGTATCCTTCACCCAGTTTTCCCCAATGGTCATGTCTTATATAACTACAGTACAATATCAAAACCAGAAAGTTCACATTATGTGGAACTTTAAATGGTACCTTTTACTGCCAATAACTTTGATATGTGAGATACAAGTATCACTGTTAAGTAATAATTCCATATGTGCACGATGTATCTATAGAACTTTCCTTGACTTACCAAGGGATTGGTTCCATTTGTTAGGCATTTGCTTACATGGGTAGGGAAGACTGGAATATTTTTAAAAAGCTGATTAATCTAAACCATATTGAAAGAAAAATTGGTTACTTTAGGTCTGAACCTTAGTAACAGATGTTCTGTCTGAATTTCCTGGATAATTGCCTCACTGCACCTTCTCTCTTTCTGCTAGCACCTAACTTGTGAGCAATGAATCACTCATTACAAACACCACTCACCCTGGGTTTTTATCAACTTATGCTTTCTAGAGAAAAGACAGATTGAAGAAATACACTGTCAGATTTATAGCCGTGGTTGCTTCTAACTGGAAACCTCCCGATTGGGCAGCTAGCAAATAATCTAGCCATGATTTCAGTTCTAGGTCAGCTGCCCTCATCTTTCAGCTTGTCTAGAGGCAGCCTCTCTCAGACAAGACAAAGTCATTTAATGTCATCCTGAGGCAGAATGTCTTCAGAATTCTGTTCAAATTGCTTGCATCAAAAAAAAATTAAAATAAAACCAAAGCCAAAGCCGAAACCAAACAACCCAATTCAAGGCATACGAAGCATTCTGACTTCCAATTTAAATGATTGGAGAGAATCCATGCAACAAGGCTGCTGTTTTGTACAAATGATTGATACATGACTGTACTCTAATTTTAAAACCAGTCATTTACATAGCAGTTGAGTTTCAAAGTGCTTTGCGCCAAGTTGGTTGCTAATACTCTTTTGTCCCTGACCATTTAGCACTGACTAGTTTTGACTGGGAGTAAACTGACAAGGATTGTACTTCCCCCAAGTCTATGTGCAAAAACCCCCTGAACAACAAAGACCCTAACACATGAGCTTAAAGGGTAGCACCGAGAACTCAGATGTTTTCACACATGCCGTAAAAGCACAGCGCTTTACTAGAATGTATACAGACCAACAACTTTCTTTGTGAACTTGTTTTCCAAGAGGGTAATGCAGCAACTGCTTCTCAACTCCGCAAGGAACACTCACTTGACCCAGAAGACTCAAAATAAACCTCACTCTCCAGTGAACAATAAGAACATGCCCAGGTGAAGCTAGCACGGCTGAACTGATTAATAAGATATTACTGTTTAATATTGTCAATGTGAATGAGTCATTGCTATTGACACTTGCCAATGGAGAGCTTAGCAGCAAGTCAGCAGAGGAACTGAGATTTATCCGCAGAGACCTGGAGTTTCCATTCTCTCACACAGACCTTTCCCTGCTGTGGACTTAATAGCTCATTAAAAACAACCCCAAAAGCTGGGGCTTGACAGGCAGTGACAGCTTTCAGTAAAACCCTTCAGCTTCTTAATGAAGGAAAACTAGAGCCAGGCATCCCTTTGACTTTCTGGGTTAAATGTAAGCCCTTGTTTAGCACACAGAGTGCCAGCTTACTTATTCTGGCTGAGGCCACCCACTTGCCAGTCGTGCTCTACAGCACCCTCTGCTGCCTCCTTCCGGAGAAAACACAGCTGTGGTTTTCAGCATGGGATCCCCAGCCTCCCCATCGCTGTGTCTCCAGCTGCTCTGCAAGAAACAGCCAATGTTTCATTTTCATGAAAGCTCAATCCTCCCCCAAACCATGAGCGTAAACTATCTACCATTCCCCAGGAGGAATATTATACCATAGTGATACATTCATGCATTTTCCTATCAATATATGGTATGGATAGATATTGGGAGGCCGGTGAGGGCTGGTAGTTTCTGGGTTCTTATTTACAAGCACTCATATGCGTCCAAGTTTATTGGGTGCAGCTAGTCACCCAACGGATGAATGGAATTTCAAATATATTCATCAGCCCATTACATAGAAATGTACTGGTGGTGGTTATTTGACTCATGCTTCTCTCCCAAAGATCATGGAATCTGGATTTTGGAAGAATCTGCCTTGTTTTTTCACTTTCCCTAATCCCATCTCATGGTCATGATAATTCTTATTAGGCAGAGGTTATTAATCTCCATTCTACAAATGGTGTTGCAGCTGATGCACTTCAAAAAGTTCTTCCAGTCCAGATCTGACTTCATTGTTCTTCACATGGCTTCCTTCAGCAATAAGAGCTTGTGTCTGTTTTTCCTTGTGACTAGTCTCACACCTTTGTGAGAGACACTGTAGGTTTCAGGAGACAGCCTATGCTTGAATGATGATGGTGAAATCTCACTTCAGGCAGGTGTCTTATTCCCAATTATCAGTGCTTCCCACCAACCTCATATACTCCATGCATTTTGGAGGAGCTTTAAAAGGCATCATTCATTTATGGCATCTTTGACAGATGGTCAGTAACTTTCTGTTGAGACACTTCTACCATACCTCAAAAGGTGGCCCATCCATTTAAAAAAAAAAAATACAAGAATAGCACTCTTGAGGTAAAAAATTAAACCCCACCTTCTTTAACACACCTTATGTGTGGAGTTGATAAGCTCAGGCATGGATTCAGAAGTGGGAGATATTTTGGGGATGATTAGTTTGGGGTGGGTCCTGGGTGAGCTCCACCTGACCTAGTAGCCTCTGTCTACTACAGCAAAGAGATGTGTGACCAGCAGAATGCCTTCACCATGTGTCCCCTGTGTGACAAGTCCTGTGATTACTGGAACCTCAGCTCAGCCTGTGGTACAGCAAGGGCCAGCCACCTGTTTGACAACCCTGCCACCGTATTTTTCTCCATCTTCATGGCTCTGTGGGGTAAGTAGTTACCACTTGTTTATAAGAATGGTACATCGAAATGAGTACAGTGGTCATACTCTAATGGCCCTATCCTTCAGCTAATTCCTTTAGCATTTAGTCCTTGTATCTTGAGAAGTATTTTAGGGACAATAGATATATCTCCTTTACTCATATATGCAAAAAGAACTAGAAATATTCATATATATATGTATGTATATATATATATATAAATGTTAACCTTGTATTAGTCTCATGTATGATCTGTTCAGAATTTGAACCAGTATGCATTTTGAAATCCTCTAGTCCACCTCTGAAGCACCTTTAGGAACATCTACTAAGACAAGTAAAGTCATAAATATCATCTAAAATAACACACAGAGTGGTGGGATTATGGCCATGGTCACAGAGTTAGCTGGTGGTAAAGGTCTCCTGACTCCAGGATCAGTGTAATTTCTAGGATACCAATTTCTAGGATACCAGTGTAATTTCTAGTGTAGACTGCAGAGATTTTACTTAATAACACAATAGTGTTTTTAATATTTCCAACAAAGAGATTTGTGAAGGAAAGAACAAATTGTTCCCTCACTGTCCTTCTCCTCCCTTCCATTCCTGCCCCTGCCCCCACCACCAGGAATATCAAAATAATAAACTTTCTCTGGGCCATAGCTACCTGACCACACACACACACACACACACACACACACACACAGGCACTTCTATTTTCACAAGCTGGGATAACCTAGAATAACAACCTTGTGGTAACTAAACATTTCCAAGAAGACACACCCATTGCATTTAAAAAACCAACCAAGTCAACATGTTTCAGCCCATCATAAGTAGCCACCTGCATTTTATTCATGACGGATGTAAAAGCCCTTATCTTTCCCGTTGGATTACAGACCAACAGGGCCATGATATTGCTGCAGAGGCTGCCTGATTTATCATGGACTCTATGGGGCCTGGAGGACCTGCCTTGGGTCACACTCCTGAAAGTGTGAGGAGGAGACAGGGAGAGGTCTGTTCTCAACAGTGCTGGGAGAACTGAACACACAGTCCTCCGTTCCCTTTAGGGACCTCTACTTGGGTGGAGATAGAATCACACTGGAAAGATGCCTATATTCCTAGGCCACCAAGTACAATTTCCAGGGACACTCTACTCTTAGGGAGGACAGCTGCTGCCCAGGGTACACAGGCAGTGGCCAGCTCATAACAGTGGGGACAGAGAGTAGGAGGAAATGGCACTTGAAACCATATAGCTCCGGAAATGTTCACAGGAAGGGTCGGTAGAACAAAATGAAATTGAAGTTTGTTACCTGGGCAGCTCTGTTTCCTTGTCAAGCCAGGGCATCTTGTAATTACTCCAAACTCTACTTGAACTGATTTGGAACTCAGAATATACCTTCATTTTTTAATATTTTGCAACCGTAATGCCATTAACTTGTCTTGCAGATATTATGATAATTAAATGGCTGAAGGTTTAATAACCCTGGGTCCGTGATCCCTTAAGAACGTTGATGAGCTGCATAATTCCTGGTTGTAGAGAAACTTGGTTTTCAATTTTACTTGCCCACTTTCAAGCCTCGACAACTGCAGCTTCTTTCTCAATAGCTATAATGAACAGATACCTCCCACCCCTTTTAAGATACTCAATAATTTATTACCCCCACCCCTGGCTCCTCTCTCTTTCTCTCTCATAGCAGTGTAGGGAAAACAAAAAGGGTGAGATTGTGTCAGAGCTTCCTGGCAAAAGTTAGGTTTTAGTTTTTTTAACAGCCTTGCTGTGTTTTATGTGATTGTATATTTGGTTACTGCAGCCAAGAGCCCCTGGGTATGATTGCCTACATATTACAATTAAAAATAATAGTAATGCTGCTCATTACCATGATTATTATGATCAGTGGTGCTTTGCTTGCGGGCCTGGGCTGGGGCCCGTGCCTGTCAGGAATAAGGCTGGGAAGAAGTGGTTCTCCACAGAGAGAGACTCAGGCTATTGTGGAGCAGGATTGGGGTTGATGAGACAGGTGTTGCATGGAGGATACTAGTCAGGAAGACCTGGGTTGTTGGAGTCTTCAGGCCCAACTCCTCTGCTGTTCTGGGCTCAAACTTGAGAGAACTTTGGAAAAAGAGTGAAACTCTTTTGAAAAGAAAAGTAAAGGGGCAGGGGTTTTGAAATTCTTTTTTTTTTTTAACTTAGGGTACTATTTGATGAGTGTCTCAATCCTGTCCCTTCCAGCTGTGGATCCTATAATAACTCAATATGAATTTAATACTGTGTCCCTAAAGTCAATACTCTTTTTTTTTTTTTTTTTAAGATTTTATTTCATTATTTTTAGAAAGAGGGGAAGGGAGAGAGGCAGAGAGGGAGAGATACATCAATGTATAGTTGTGTTTCACCTGCCTCCAGCCACAGACCTGGCTGGAGACCTGGTTCGCAACCTGGTTATGTGCCCTGGCTGGGGAATCGAACCTGCGACCTTTGAGTTCGCAGGCCGGCGCCTTAACCACTGTGCTACCAGCCAGGATGACAAAGTCAATACTCTTAACCAAGGTGCCATGTAACCTGGGGCACAGTACTTGCCTTTTGAGCACTCATCTGTAAAATGGGTGAAGTAATACCCATCCCATAGTGTTCTGTGACAAGTGAATGAGATATGTGTGCAAAGCATGTAGCACAGTACCTGGCACGTAATATGTGGCAGGAACTATAGCAGCTCTTCACCATTTTTAGAGCCTTCCCTTGTCCTCATAGCTGCTCTTCCAATGAGTCTTTTGCCCCTCTTATGCATTCCCACAGTCTGGCTTGTGTTCTTCATGAGCATTGCCGTCAGAAGCACTCTGAGCTCTGCTTTATGCAAAGCCCTCCTCAGGCCCTGCCATAGGAAAAGCATAGGAAGAGCATAGGAAAAGGGGTGACATCCTTTGGTCTTACTGCATTCCCCATCCCTGGGCAATGCTTCTTGGGAGGTCAGGATGTACTTATATGAAAAAAGCCTCAAATCCTAGGAGAAAACATACAGATCACTGCACTGTCATGTTGCACCAAGTAAAACAAATGAAGCTTTAAGTAATTGCACATTTAACCAGCCCATGTTGCTTGTTAGGCTCAGTTCTGTGCTGTGCCCAAGATAAACAGAGGCAGCTGGAGTCAAGAAAGAGTTTACAGACGTGTTACTACACTACAGACCTGATGGCAGCCAAAAGTCCAACATGGTGTGCAATGAAAGGCAACTAGGCTCCTATTGGATGTGGTGTAGAGGTATAGGGGTGATCTCAGGGAGGGTCATATCCCTTTCTAGGGCAACAGACCCTGAGGAAAAGAGGGCACCCTTGAGATGGATCTTATGGAAGAAGAGGGACTTGAGCTGGTCAGAAAAGGATGAGGGTAGGCATTGCTGGGAAGCGTGGTGGGGCGGGTGATGATTTGCACAAGTTGAGAATGAAGAGGACGTAGCAAGATAGCATTACCAGCAGTGCAGCTATAAAGTGTATGTTGATAAATGGTGGGAATAGGTTTAGACACAGGTATCTGGCCAGATAGACAGTCCCAATATCCATAGTTAGCTTAGGTCATAAGAAGCCATTGAAAGTTTTGGTGAGGGGTGGGCGTTGGGGAGATGTTGGCACCCTTCCTCTCCCCACCCCTTCTTCACTGCTTGAATGCTATTGTTCTTCAAGATGCAGCTCAGATGCCTTCTCTGACAGCTAGCACTCCCTCTCCTGCATGTCCACAGATTTTTATGTGTGTTCTTCTTAAGACCTTGTCACCCTATACCTTGTATTATAGTTATTTACAATCTTTCTTCATAGACTGTAAACAAATTGAGAGCAAAATCCACATCAGAGTCATCTCATCTCCTTCATGATGCCTAGAACAGTATTTTGTATATTGCAGATACTTTAGTCAGGCTTAGTTTATTTAAGTTTGTTCAAAAAACAAGAGATTTATTGTAAGAAGGCAAGAAGCAAGCTCACGGATACAAGTAGTAGAGCCAGGCCACTGGAGAATTGGAGCTCGAGTTCCCATCAGGAACCACAGCCCTTTCTCCTTATTTAAGGTGCTGCTTGGTTTCTCTGCTTCTCTTTGTGTCTCTTGGTTTTAGCTTTGAAAAGAGAAAATCTGGTCCATTGGCAGGTTCTAGATCAGAGGTTTAATTTTAGTATGCTAAACCATGGCTATAGAGTAGAGGGTGTTGTTGGTATTTATGAAGCATGTTGGACTGGTGCTTCAGGGAACTGTGGTTGGAGCAGACAAACTGACCAATGTGTAGACATGGTGGGCATTCAACAGATATTGGCTAAGAAATGGATAAATGAATAAATGCCACATAAGAGAGATTAGTCTATCAGCTGCATGCAAGTTTGGTTGGAAGAGTGTGACTCTGGAGTCAGGTAGAACTATTAGAAGACTGTTATATAACCTCAGAATATGTTTATTAAGACCTATTGAAGGGAAATGATGCTAAGGGCAAAAAACCAAATAAGAGGGGAAAAGTGAGAATGCTGAGGAAGAGGCAGGAAGAAAGACTATGCCTAGGCATTATGAGATATGTCCAAAAAAGGCTACAAACTCTTTCATTCTTTTTTTTTTCTCTATATCTTGCCATCTTTCTTCATTTCTTGAGATCAGCGTTTACCCTCTTCTCATAACCTAGACATGTGGAAAGGTGTGTGAGTTCCTTCAAATATATCTACTCAACTCCTAAGGATATGGAATATTTATAGCATTTCTAGATAAAAGTAGAGGAAAGGAATAATTTCATTAAAGAGATCTCCTAAATTTGAATTTTGTAAGTTTATTCTCTAATATCAAAATTTCATTAAAGAGCTCTCCTAAATTTGAATTTTGTAAGTTTATTCTCTAGTATCAAAATTCACTCTTCAAAATTAACAGAATTTTTTCTTTCCTTTTAAGCTACCATGTTTCTTGAAAACTGGAAGAGATTACAGATGCGACTGGGCTACTTCTGGGACCTGACTGGCATAGAAGAAGAAGAAGTGAGTTCTGTTGCATGCTTCTCTGGGTTCTTGATTTGATCTGCAAATAGACCATTTTGAGTGAGATAACCACTTACATGACTGGCTAGGTTTCACTGTGGCACCTCTTCTAGCTTGACTTCTTGGGATAAGTGATGGTTGATACACACAGACCAAGAATTCAAGTTCCCTCTCTACTTCTGAGCTTTAACACTTTGGGCCTGATGGGAAACCATATTTCCCAGTGCCTCTCTCTCGAAAAAGAAATGGTACAAGAGGCAAGCCTTATAGTAGCCTTGAGATTTCACTCAACATCTGTGTTTCATGCCATTGGTTCTTGTGACCATGAATATAGAGACTAGGAATCACTTTCAGAGCGGGAAATGTCAGATTGCCTCTATGAGCCCACTGAGGGTAAAGGGAGAGGCATGAGTGACAGATGTTGGTTGTCTTTGATGCTTATGGAAGAAGAAAACCATTAGACCTTTACAATGGTTTACTACACCATGTGAAACTGGAGCATGAGGTAAGGGTAAAGGGTAGGTTCTTCTAGAATCTAGCCTTATAAACAGATGATACAGGTTGGGCAAAAGTAGGTCTACAGTTGGGAGTATGTGAAACACAGAGTTTTTATATTCTTGTATTATTATTATTTACTAATTATTTTCCATATGAATAACTGTAAACCCATTTTTGCCACACCCTGTATTTAAAAAACGAAAACAAATCATCCTTCCCTATAGGCTCTGTTGTGAACTAGGATCCCAGTCTTCATGTTGGCCAGTTGACAAAGAGCAGTGTGACATGGTTGCTTACAGTTATCTATCCCCACATGCTATAATTGACTGAAGAGCAAGTGTCAATATCGGATAGGTATTCCTGATATTGTGGATGCAGTGCTAGAGAAAACATCTAGAAGGACCAGGAGGCACTTCCAAGGGTCTAAGTACTCCCTTGCAAAGGATGGCCACAAGCAATATGGCAGCTGCATTGAGAGCAGGCCTATTTCTCACTTTCCTGTAGTAATAGGTGTGCCTTGCCTTGGGCACAGTACCTCTGACTTTGTGGTCTGGATGTTTTATGGCCAAGCAAGTGAAATCCCCAATTTAGTCTTGTTCTTGAGCTTACATGGCTCCACATATCTGTAGTGTGACATAATTTCTTCTCCTTAGTGTTCTAATTAGTCAGCTTGCATTTGAGCATATGGGCATGGAACTGTATTGAGTACATATGCTCACTCTATCTAGTCCTTTGCATTAAGCATATGTCCTGAGACTAACAGCATCATGGATTCCCTGACAAATGAGAGAGTATACATATGGGTCCTGCCTTCAGAGAGGGTGGAGTGTTTGGATGAGGCCACACTCTCTAAGAAGTCCTAAGAGCACCTAGGGACTGGCTGACAGAAGTTAACTGGACAAGAGCAGGCCACTGAGCTGAAGACTGTCCCACTTTTGAGCAAAAGTCTCTTAAGGTCTGGCAGGTCTCCCTTCAACAAGCACAAATAGGATCCAAAGAAGTCTTTCAACAAGTTTCTTGGTGGTATTCAGCTGGTTGCACAGGGAGGCCTCTTGGGCAGAAGCTGCACTGACCCAGAGGAGTGACTCTTGGGTATGGTTGTTCCTTGGAGATCAGATGATGGTGGTGGGCTTTAAAAACACTTGAATAGCATCATCTCCTATTGTATTGATTATGTTTATTAGTCACATGCATGGTTTCTCCTCTTCCATATCATAGCACATCACAGAAAAGCCAAAGAAAGGCCAAGAGTGTAGCTTGTTGGCTTCTGGAATCTCTAAGGAATTATAATCTCTGCCTAGGAGTTATTGGTAAATGATATAGGAACAATAAACATGAAGTCCTCACACTTGTAGATATTTGTCCTTGAATGCTGCAGTGAAGGCCTGCCAACAAGGCCAGGTGTACACTGTTAAATTCTCCTTGAAGTAAGTCAGGCATCTTCCTGCTCCAGCATCTGCCTTGATTTGACCATGGTCTTCTTGATTAGTTAGGTGTGCTTTCCCATGCCTGGTGACTCACCATTCAAGTTTGTATTGCTGAATGGCTCGGTGATGTCTCTTGAGCACCAGTGTACTTGCCAATGGGTTAATCACTTAGGCTATACAGGAAACAGGTCCAGGCAAGTGAGTTTTAAGATTCCCTATGGCCACCTTTAACTTTGATTTTTATTAGTCACCATTTTAGTTTGTAGAATAATGCAGCAGGGCGGAAGTTTTGTTGTTGCCCTAACTCCCAGCTGTGGGGCACATCTGTTTCTCCAGCTGAGGTCTGGCTCATTGAAACTTTAAAGTCTGAGGTATGAGGATAGCCAGTGGGATGAACAGATGTACCCCTCTGCTTTTAATCAAACTGCTTTGCAAAGCATGTGGCTTCTTTTT
The DNA here is from genome assembly GCA_004026585.1 of Noctilio leporinus. Taxonomy (NCBI): domain Eukaryota; kingdom Metazoa; phylum Chordata; class Mammalia; order Chiroptera; family Noctilionidae; genus Noctilio; species Noctilio leporinus. The sequence continues at coordinate 25,631 of PVIW01002901.1, read as the reverse complement.
GTATCAGCTGCTGAATTAACATTTCCTCTCCCCTTTCTCAACACTGGCACCATCCCTAGGAACATGCCCAGGTTTGGTTTTCATTGTGGTAAAAGTGCTGTGTGTCCCGTCTCTCTCCCATATTGTGTTCCTGCTCTAGACTCTTCGTGATTACATGTGGTGTGGCAGTTCATGCCCAATAGCATCCAATCCTAAGTCCTGACTTTACTGTACTTGTAGTGTTTGGTTATAACCCACAGACCAAGGTTGTTCTTCTGCCTATTTACTAACCGTTCTTTTACTCTTGGGTTTTAGGAACACTCCCGGCCTGAGTATGAAACGAAAGTTCGAGAAAAAATGCTAAAGAAGAGTGACAAGTCAGTTGTCCAGAAATTGGGGACCAACACGACTGAGAGTGAGGATGAGGTAAGATGCTGCTGCTTGTTGGTCATGGTCTTCTTTATGCCTTAAGATCCTATTGTCATTTCATTTGGAACTCCTCCATGGACAGAGACGGGGTGCAGGAAGGGCTTGACAGGGGTGAGACAGGATGGAATGAGAGTATGACATCTCTGATTGTCTTGCACTCAGAGCTCATGGGTAGCAGACTTTTGCCATGACTTGATTTGTCTCTCTTTCCTGGGTGGTATCTGGACAATAGTGAAGAGTTGCTTGAAGAAAGAAACAAGTGTCAGGCCTGCTTCCTCCAGACTCCATCACCTAAATATCTAATACACCACCACCATAGCAACTAATACAATGACAGCTAACCTTTATTGAATGCTTGCTCTAGGCTAGGCACTATTCTAAGTGCCTTATATTATTTTATTCTCATAATAAATCTATGAGGCTGGCACTATTGTTATGTAAATGAAAAATAATGAAAAAATTATGTTCTCACATTAAGTCATTTTCCAGAGGTGATTTAGCAAGTAAATGGTGGGTGGATCTGGGATTCCAACCCAAGCCCATTCCTGACAGTTTATTCATCTAATCACTTTGCATACTGACTTTCAAGTACAATGGATAAAGCAAGAAAATGTCAGCAGAGGCAAATTCATGCCTGTATTGGCTTGAGCTGCTAATGTTCCTTACATTTCATCTTACCTGAGTGGGCCTCCAAAAGTAGGAATGTGATGATGAATGTGTCTTCTGAGTTTTATGGTAGCATTCAGGCCCTGAACCAGAGCTTCAGAATCTGCGTTGTGGTCTGTAAATACTCATAGTGTGTGTGTGTGTGAGGTGTACAATGCAGGGGCTCCACTTTGGCAGTGTCTATCTCCTCTGAGTGCCACCCTTCTTTGATACGGTGTGTGTGTGTGTGTGTGTGTGTGTGTGTTTATGTCTTTCTTAATCTAGTTCCTGAAAAAAATCAACAAGATTGAAAATCTGTTGTTTTTGCATGTATCTCTTCCCCATCTTGGATATGAATTCAAATTTTGTTTAATTTTACATTCTTTAAGTTGAAACCATTCATGTTAACATGCAAATTTATTCAAGCATCAAAACAGAAGAATGTGTTGTTTTTGAGCCCAGAACACTGGCTTAAAAAAAAAAAAAATGGAAAAGAAAGAAAATAGGACTTTGAAGAGAAAGAAGGTGGCCCTTTGAGTTTTTTTTTTTTTTTTCCTAGACAAAAAATTTAAATCCAAGACCACCAATTTTTTAGGGAAGTAATGAATTTATTGTTAGGAAAGACTAATCATCACTACCACCCTCACCTGAAAGCAAGCATTTTGTGTCCTGTCTGCTTTGGCAACTCCATGAAACCTTTTTTCCACCCCAGAGCAATATACAGTGGATAATTTTATGGAAATCACATGTAACTTCTATTGACCACTGACTCATTTAATTTTTATTCCATAGACGGGAATGCCAAGGAGCTGGAATTGCATACAGTGGGACTGTGGTTCTAATGCAAACATTGCTTAGATATATATGCATGATAGGTCAAGTAACTCTTAGGAACCATGAATAATTGAAAAACATCTGAATGCATTATGAATGATACATATGTTTATGTTTTAGCATTCAACATCTATTTTCATTACACTGTTGAGAATGCAAAGCTCAAAGCATCTAATGCCTTACGGGCATCTGGGAGAGGGCGGAAATAACCTTCCCAAATGAGCAGTGTAAGATAAAAATGGCCTAGAATTTGATTGTTACCGTCCTTCTGTGTTCCCTCAGTTCTGCTAATACTGTAAATGCTTCTGTTTTTGTTGCAAATCTAGCCAAAGATGGGAGATGAGAGGGGAGGAGCACATTGTGCTGCCTGCTCTAGCCTGTCGAAGAGTTGTGGTCACTGCTCACTGAAGAAGGACAAGGCTCTGGGATATTTAGGAAATGTACCTTCCTCTAGGGAATAGACAGGGACTAAGAATCAAAGTCTAACAGATGGTCTTCCATGAGCTTCTTTCATTCCAGAGGATTGGCTCTGCCTTCATTGTAACTCTGTGGCTGCATAGCCTCACCTCTCATTCTTTTCTTCCTTTTGAGTGATAAAAAATTATAATTTATTGAGATCCACAGTGATATAGGAACTTGCTGAAGAAGACATAGCTAGTTATGGGGGGTAGCTGGTAATCAAAATCAGCTCTGTCTGATCCCTAAGGCCCACTGCTCTTAAAAAAATATTTAAAAAAATATATTAAGTCCATTTTAAAAAAAAACATCTTTGTTGAGACATAATTCTTTGACATAAAATCCACCCATGAAAGTATACAATTCATGGATTTTAGCATATTCACAGATTTGTGCAGTCATTTCCACAATCTAAGTTTAAAATATTTTCATCATTTTCCCAAAGAAACCCGATATCCAATACTTACCAACCCCTGGGTAACAGCTGATCAACTTTCTATAGATTTGCCTATTCTGGACTTTCATATAAAGGAAATCCTGCAAAATGTGGTATTTAGTTTCTGTCACTTAGCAAAATGTTTTCACAATTCATACAAGTTGTAGCTATATCAGTACTTCATTTTTTTATTGCCAAGTAATGTTCTTTATTTTGAATATATATTTTGTTTAAATATTCATCAATTGATGGACATTTGGATGGCTTCCACTCTGGGCTATTATAAATAATGCTGCTCTAAATATTTGTGTACAGGTTTTTCTGTCAATGGGTTATATGGTAACTCTATGTTTAACATTTTGAAGGACTGCCTTACTAATTTCCAAAGTGATTGGACTATTTTACATTCTAACCAGAGATGCATGAGGGCTCCAATTTCTCCACATCCTCCCCAACACTTGTTATCTTTTTTATTTTATCTATCCTAGTTGTATGAAGTAGTATTTCATCATGGTTTTCTTTTCATTTATTTTAGTTTTTAGTAATTTATTGTTTTTGCATTACAGGTGTTTCATTTTTTACCCCATTGCTCTCCCCTGCCCCCCCCCCCCCCACTCCATCCTCTCTCCCACAGGGCCTTGTTGTCCATGTCCATGAGTCATTCACATTAGTTCATTGTGATTTTAATGATCATTTCCCTAATTACTAATGATGCTGACTATCTTTTCATGTGCTATGGCCCTTTGTATGTCTTCTTTGGGAGGATATCTCTGCCCATTTTTTAAATGGGATAATTATCTTTTTATTATTATTCATTTGTTATTGACAGAGTTATGTACATAATCTACACACTAGTCCCTTGTCAGATAATATTATTTATAAATATTTTCTCTCATTCTATGGGTTTTAAAAGTTTTTATTGATGACATATTTTAAAGTACAGAATTTTGTGATATAGTTTAATTTATCTGTTTTTCCTTTTGTGACTTGTCCTTTTGTGTTATATCTAAGCAACTGTTGCCTAATCCAGTGTCATGGAGAGATACTCCTAGGTTTTCTTCTAAGAGTTTCATAGTGTTAACTCTTAGATTTAGGTCTATGATTCATTTTGAGTTAGCTTTTATGTTTGAAGTAAATAAGGGGTTCAAAAAATTGTTTTTGCACATGGATATTCAATTGTCCCAGCACACCTTCTGTTAAATTTGTTTATAATTATTTTTTTTATTTTTACCTTATGACAAATTGTCATTGCTATCTTAATTTTAATTTTGGATTGTTTATTGCTAGCATATAGAAATATAATTGATTTTTACATATTGATTTTGTATCCCACAGCTTTGCTGAATTTATTTATTAATTCTAATAGTTTGTAATGGATTCCTTAGGATTTTCTCTTTAGAAGATCTTCTCACCTATGAATAAAGATAATTTTACTTCTTACTTTTCCAATGTGGATGCATTTTATTTTTTTTGTCTAATTGCCCTCACTAGAATCTTTTCTACAATATTGAAAAGAAGTGATAAGAATGGACATGCTTGTCTTATTCTTGACCTTAGGAGAAAAAAATCAGTCTTTCACCAGTAAGTATGATGTTAGATATGACACACTACCTTTTAACTTTCTTTTATGAGGCTTCCCTGAGAACGATTCATGTCTCATTAACGTAATGTTAATCTGAAACGATATGCTCTAACTGCAATGGGGTGGTAACTACATGTCCACACTGGGGAGGGGCAAAAGAAATAAGGCTGGCACAGGGTGCTTTCACCAGACAGCTGAGTCCTTCTGCCTCAGTCTCCACATGGGCGAATTGGATGACAGCCTCTGCAGTTCTGAGAGTTTGTGATTTTCTCTGCTGACATGACAGATGATGTTGGTTATTGGCCCATAACTATTGGGGGGGGGGGGGATATACGAGGTCTGTCCCAAAAGTATTGAGCCAATGTCAATGTAATTAAAAATTTGTGTGGCCAATACTTTCAGGACAAACCTCATATACTGTCTCTTTCTTAGATGGTGGTAATTTGGCTATTCTTACATCTATTTTTATGATTTTAAGAGTATGGACATAATGAAAATGGTAATAACAATAAAACTACAAGTAATATTTATGGAGTACTCACTTTGTGCAAGGCTTTAGAGGTTTTATTTAAGTCTCAACACTATTATCTACAACTTATACAGGAGAGAATGGAAGCTTAGAGAAAGAAATAACTTGCTTAATGCTAATGTGAACGGAGCAAGAATGTAAGTCAGGGGGTCTAACTTAAGAGCAATGCTCTTGACCACTGTACTTCTCTGTCATTCAAATGTTTTGCCTCAACAGATTCTCAAATGCTAGAAAATTGTGGTTGGTTCTTCTTCTTTATATTGAAAGAGGGAATGACTGTGGTATTTGTTGGAAAGATGGGTATGAGGCAAGGTTGCTATTCTACTTTTTCTTTAGTGGTTTGTGTACATTTTGGTGGGTGATGTTCTGTTTCCACTGGGGGCAAGAGTAAGTAGAATTAGCTCAGTTTACAGCAAAAGGCTCAACAGACAGTAGGAAGAATTCTGGAATATAAACAGAGGCATATATTGTTTTCAAGGAAGGCTGTAGAGTCTGGAATTTATAATAAAAGAATAGACTTATTTTTTTTCCCTGGATTAGTTTGAATCTTTTCTAGAAGTCTGTCTTAGGCAAGAATTTTCAAAACATAACAATATCTGATTATTGAGTCAGAAGCACTTACCCCTTTTTCCTTAGATTGTCAAATTAAAAAATGACAACAGCCAAGACAACAGTAGCTGTCTGGTGTGAATGAATCAAAATTATACCTTTTTTTTTGTCATATCAGCAAGAAATGTATTTTTTGGTGTGCCACAGAATTTTAGTACTTAGTTTCTGTTTGCCATGAAACAGAGCTCATGCCACATGGTTCAGTAAAGGGAAAATAATACAAGGAACAAATTTTAAAGGTGTTAGACATGGGGAAGTTGAGGCAACCTGGAGATTAACAACAGCAGGGAGTTGCTACCACTTGTAGGACTGGAAGGAATGTGGGAGCCAGGCAGGACCCCCCAACCAGTGCCAGAATCCTTCATAAGGTATCATCAGTTCTGGGCTTGCCATCTGAAGCAGAGAGTGTGGGGTTGAGGACCCTGAATTTCCCCTTTTTGCTCTCCAGTCTTCCATGAGTACCCCACCCCCACTTTCATTGGCCAAATGTAACCAAAACTCAGTTGACATGTTGTTCAGGGAATATTGTTTTTTAAGAGTCAAGATCCTGCCACACTGAGCAGAGGAAAGGAACAGCAGGGAGTAATCTGAGGACAAGGGGACTGGCACAAAAGTCCGGTCAATAGGTCAATAGGTCAGCATAACTTTAGCACTTATTAGGCATAGATCACTTAAGCCAGGTTCTTGTTTTGAGGAGTAAAAAACATTTGGCAAAAAAGCCTAAGAATGCTGACCACTGACATAATAAAAATGCATGAATGATCACTTGTTCAAACCATTCCTGAGTTGTTGAGAATACTGGTGTGCACAGAGGTGAGTGTGTTAGTGGTATGAGCATATGTGAGAGGATATGTTAGTATGTATGTGGGAGGGGCAGAGCATGTGTATGATGGTGTCACTGAAGTGACACAGATCAGGTCAGGTAACTGGAGGCTTCAAAGAAAAGGGGAAAACATATTTTTGGGACAAGCAACAGAGCACATAGCAAGCTGGAAAAATAGCAAATGTGACTATACTATCACTCAAAGGACTTTAGTACATAATCCTGTTTAAGTACTCCTGGAAGTTTACCTCATGGGACTTGTTGTCACCCAAATGTTTATCCAAGGATGCAGGCACCTGTCCTCCCGTCATGGCCTGGTGCTGCCTACGGTGCTACATTTAATGAATGTTTTATAGGGAACATTGAAGCTAGAACCTGTGCCAAGAGGAGGCCTGTGGATGGAGGGGTGTTAATTTACTGTTCAGTGCACCTCCCTGGGGACAAGCGTTTCAAAAGAAAACTCATCTAAACTTAAAACATTGAAACATTTACGACCGATGACTCTGGCAGGCGCACAACAAGCATATGGAATAAATTATGCATAATTCGAGGGCCTTTGACCAGGAAGCTGAGACAACAGCAATAGGAAGCTCAGGACTGTCTTGTCAGAAAGCACAGGGGAGAAGGGAGGCTGCAGGGTTGGAGGTTTCTGTCTGGGCTCTCACTCAGGGCCAAGGGAATATGGTCCAGGTTTTCCACAGAGGCACTCGGTGATTTATCAGAATGTTTTGTGGACCAGGGGCAAGTTCCCTCAGTCTTGCTTTTGAAGGCACTAAATGACTTAATAGCTATTTGAGGACCTTAAAAAATGAATCTAAGTAATTCTCTCAGACTGTTTGTTTTTAAGGATTAAGAAATTTCCTCATTAGCAAAGGGAAACACTGGGGACAGAGAAGGACTCAATTTGTCAAAGATTCACATAGTGAGAAGCCACAGTGAACCTTGAGCCTCTGTCCATTTCTGAAATTCTCCCTTTATTGTCTTGGTGTTTCATGGACTCTCACTATTACAAGCTGAGTTCTGCATTGTTGGAGCCATCCTGGGCCTTGGTTGTCTCCTACACCCACTGGGTGACCGAGGAATGTCTGGCATGGAGGGGGACCCAGGTTCGACCCATGCTGAAGGGCACTCCAGGGAAGTTAGGCCACTTGGTTCTCAGGTCAGTCCCTAGACTGAGAAGGACTAATAGACTGTGAAAGAGAGTAAAGTTTTTGTGTGTATAGGTGCCTTAAAATTGTGGGGCAGGGGTTGTTTATAATTACATAAACTATACATCGAAACATTCTCAAGAAAAATTCCCTATTTTAGATAAAATAAATGTCTCCCTAGCCTGTATCTCTTCCCAATATTATTTGTCTCCCAAGAGGTAGCCACGGTTTTACCAATTTGCTTTGTATCCATCTGGGCATTTTCGTCGGTAAACTTTTATTCATATATGAACTTGTATGTGTTTTGTTTATGAGTTTATTTATACACACATCCAGAGAAAGTCATGGACAAATGGTTTCAGTACGTTGAGAAAGTTTCTTAAGGTATGAGGACAGTGTTTCCCAAACATTGCCGCAGGGCACCCGGGAGTGCCACAGTGAACTCACATAAGTGGAGTGGAGTTTTTAAACATTTTTGAGGAAAGCTCAGGGTGTCTGACACGTCAGACACCACATGAACTACGACCTCAGCAGTGTTGATGTTAAATCTCACAGTATGCCTTTCAGTGCCATCATCTCTTAGGAGTTTCCAGTGGAGGCAGTCCTGCACAGAATCCTTGTGGAACAGGGAGTGAGCGTGGTCATGTCCAAACTGACTACATGGTTAGAGAACTTGGATAGTGTCCAACAGGTAGACACACTCTTTTAGTAAGTAATGGGGTTAAGAATAAAATAATATTGTTTTTTCCTTTCAAGTTATGTGTATTTTTTCCCAAATGGCTACTAAGTTGTTAGGACATAAATATTTATTAAGCTATTCAGACTTAACTACGCAATAAATGGAACTGTTAAGTAGTTCTTTGAGCCTAGGGACATGGTGTAAAAATTCCTAAAACATGAAGGGTATTGTGAACTGAGAAAGTTTGGGAAGTGCTGGGTAAAGAACTCTCTAAAGTTGGTGGACATTGACGAGTAAAGTAGACAGGATGGTTGACAGAGATGAATAGTGAGTTTCAAAGTTACAGGAATTTATTTAGGGATGGCAGTAGTCCATGGCTAGGAAAATACCAGGTGGACTTGACCACTTCTCCCCTTGCTCTTGGGCCTGCACTGACTCCTCCTCTCTCAGGCCTGAGAGTTGATCTGCCTCAGCATATTCTCTGGCTCTGACTAAGTCGGTCTCTCTCTCTCTCTCTCTCTCTCTCTCTCTCTCTCTCTCTGTTGAGATTAAAAAATAAGCTCAACAAGTTCTTATCCAAAAGACTTTGCTTTGCGTACCATCTCCAGGGTGGCTTGGACTTCATGGAGAGGATGCCAGAGAAGCATAGAATGTGTCCATAAACATCTCCCTTTGTGGAGCATGTGAATTATTCATCCCAGGGAGGGACTGTTCGGGTGGCCCAGGCCGTCAGAGGGGGTCTCTGGCCCTCTTCAACTGACAGCCTATTTTCAGCATCAGAAGTTCTGGCTAAAATAAGACCTTCTCCTCTGCTCATTGTGTACATTTCTACTGGCCTGCATCTAAATTAAGAAGTTACAAATAAGGAGAGTCCTGGGGCCTGGATTTTGGAGAAGTGAGAGAGAGCCCGGGCAGCCTGTGAAATGAGAGAGCAATGGGGGAGGAGCAGCTGCAGATCTAGGCTCAGAGTGAAGGCCAAATGCAGGTCGGTGTTTCTGAGCGGACCCTCATGGAGAAAGCACAAGGCCCAAGTATGTGCAATGACTGGGAATGCTGGAACAGCAGAGTCGCTAATGGAGGCCCGCACATCCCCCACCCCACCCCGGGATGTGTGATGTTTGCTACTCTTGACTTGGCAGTTTGGACTTTTTTTTTTCTTTTGGTCTAAATGATTTTTACATGTACAGCCTGAAGCATGTAAATCAAATTTATCTTTTGCTGCCAGGGCCAAGGTCATTATTTCCCTTCCCTAGAATTCACTGGAAGCACACACAAAGCTGTTCAGTTTCCTTTGCGCTCTTCCCTTCATAGGCCAGTACTTCAAAAGTGTCGGTTTAAATCATTCCTCTGAAGTCACAAGGTGTTCTGGCTTGCCGTGATTCTTTTGACATGATATTCAAAAGGAGCTGTCCAAGGAAACAAGGGGGATTGCTCTTTCATGGACAGAGAAAACAGAGGCCTTGAGACCATGCCCTTCTAGCAGCCAGCATCCACCCTAGAGGAGGCTGCAGAATCCTCCCTCTCCATCCACATGCTGTGCTGGTGAGGAAGGGCCCCTCACCCAAAGCATCTGCTGTGGACCCTGTATTCTTTCAGGGCATGACTTTCTTAACTCTCATGAAAAATAAGGAACTAGGAAGAAAAGAAAAAAGCGACTTTAGGTTCCCCTACACGCAGATCCCAAGCCAATGACTCAAGTGTAAACTTTATTTGGGAGGTGGAAATCCCTGTAGTGGAGTGAGAAAGCAATGGAGTAGGGAAGGCAGCCAACGCATTATCAAGTAAGTTACCATTCCTGCAAAGTGGCGGCTGGCTCCCTGAGTGGCTCTTCATACACAGGTTATCCAAAGTCAGTTCCTCATCTGGCAACCTGCTGCTGTTGCTCTTGTTCAAAAATACTCATGCTTTCCCAGCACTCTGATGCCACATTTTTTTTTTCTGCCTCGTGATTTTATTTTTGCTTGGTCTAGGGCTGTTGAGCCTGGGATTTTCATGGCATCTTTGGGCCGTTTACACCCCTGCAGTGGAGATTAGAATACATAATCTTGAAAGGGTTAATACTCAACCCACCCAAGGCTAAGCAGTCCTGTTTCTCAGCGTCCCATTTCGGGGCCTGTTGGACCCAACCTCATGTTCTTCGGGAAGGCCAGACATAGTGGTGCCCAGTTGGCTGTAGACATTTGGCACCCAGTTCATTTTTATTATAATGGTGCACGTTCTACCAGCCAAGTTACATGAGTTTTATGCTGAATTTGAGCATCTGAATTAAATTTAGAGAATTTGTCTCAGGAAGTGTGTCCTGGAAATGTACTCAGCTAAATATTTGCACGCCATAGCATGGAGCTACTCCCAAGAATCTCAGAGAGCTTGTCTATAAACATGAATGAATAAATCCTCCCAACACCACTGCACACTCCTTGCCAGCTGGATTATTTTAAGTGAAGTGACCAGCCCAGGGACCTATAGTGAGTCATGAGAGAGCTTGCTCACAAGTAGAGAGTTTGGATTACGGGGCCCATGGAGCCAGGGACCACTCTGGACCCTTTTTCCCTCAGTACTTAGAGTGTCAGAACGAGGGTCAGCAATTTGCACAAAATCTCTGGAGATTCATGACCACTGTTCAGCTCAGAACACCCTCCTTCAATGTTTTCATCACTAGCCCATGGCTTTGCCAAATTAAGTAGCTTATATTTTATGGGCATATACAAGTAGTATATGGTAAGTGTAGAAAATCTAAAAAGGAGAGTAAGGTATAAAGAAGTAAGGTATATTTGTGAATGAATCATCCATTATTTAATCTTCCAGGAAAACTCCTATAAACCCCTTTTTAATGTATATTGCCACAAGGTTGAAAAAAATTATGCCACATATTTAATTTTGTATCATGATTTTCTTTTACTTAGTCTTAGAACATATGTTCTAAAACTAAATATCACTTGTGAGCATCATTTAAGTAATTGTACAATATTTTATTGTATAAATGTATTATAGTTTTCTTAGCCCTTACCTTATAGCTAACATATGATGAATACATTTATAATGTTTTCATGAATTTTGGTTTATTTGGGTTAATACGCCATAGAAATGCATTATAGTTTTTTTAGTCCTTACTCTATGGTTGAACATATGATGAACATGCTTGTACTCACTATTTTATAAGGAGGATGAGGAGAGTTTGGGTCATTTCAGGAGAATTATATTAGTAGGAGAGATTATTGGAAGCTCATGAGGTTCAGTTCCTGGGTTCTTAATGGCATTTGCTTCAGTGCTTGGTGAAGGAACTACATAGATACAGCCTTTGAGATGTGATTGGTATGTAGAGGAGCTTTAGTGTAATTGCCTCTCCTGCTGCTGCTCTGTTTTTCACTGTGAATGAAACTGTGTCAGACCACTTAATTCATGTCCTGGAACTCTTTTGTTGATTTGGGTTCCCCTTCTGGGAGAGTAGGGGGCCTTTGCTCCTCCTGTGTATGTGATGGGGAGAGCAGATGTTCTGGAGCATAGGTGGGTCATTATTTTAGACTCTGGGGTCCAGTTTTGGTCAGGGAGCCATTTATTATATCCTGGGAATGGGTGGGTTACTTGTATCAAATCATGGAATGTCCACATCTTCCAACCTCATCAGTAATGTGGAAAAATGATACTAGGGCAAAGGATGGAGCAATGAGTGGTTCTCCAAAGAAGATATTTCATCAGTTGAATTAAGGTCAGGTTTTGGCAGGGGAAACAGTAGGACAAATTGTGAACTATGGTTTTAGATCCAAGATGAACTGTGTTCTGGTTGGTGAATAATCAACAAAAAAGTATAAAACTTTCTTTGATAACAAACTTCTGGAAACAATTTAGAGGGCAAGTAGGGTCACTCTGATTTCTAAGAAAGGTTAAGGCTTTCTACTTGAGATGACAGTCTCTTCTTGAGATGCCAATTTTTTTCAGCTTTACAACATGTACACACAAACAATATTGACCTATAGAAAAATATTAATACACCAAAGAGCACTTGATAAACACTAATATGAATGTTCTTTAATACCAATTTTTATTGGACTATAAACTCTCCATTGATAGTCACTTTATCTCCTTGTAGTACCCAGGGGGCACCTTCACACCCTTTTGATGAATCACAGAAATGCAGTATTAGCTTCAAAACTGATCTAATAGGGCTCTTTGAATTTGGAATTTATTTTGTGCCTTTTCCTATTCTGTTTTTTCAACCATATACTGTTCAGGATAGTGGCTCCTAAAAATTTTATGCTATGATTCTATGTAAACTAGGCCCCTTTGTAAATTTTTAGTTAAAGTTAAGATAATTAATCTTTATAATAAAGGAAGAAGAGGTAGGATGGGAGAAAGAGAAAAAAGAGAAGAATAAAGAGAAGAATGGTAGTAGGAGGAGCAAAAGAAATGACAATAATTACTATTACTCATGGGTAACAACAAACACCATACTATAACTCTCTTCTCCATGGAGTTTTGGGGCCATTTCTAACTCTCTGAAGTTCTAGGCAGGAAACAAAGATGGCAGTAGCACCTAACTTTTCAGATCTGAGGTTTGGCTGATGTTTCTTGGGCCTGGTGTACAACCTGCCATGGCCTTAGCTCTGGCTGGAGGTCCTGGAGCCAGTCTCTCACCATCTCAGTCCTTGGTTAATCCCTATTTAGACAGCAGATAGGGGATTGAGTGTAATCTGAGGTTCCTTCATGACTTTTCTTTGGACTCCAAGAGTTGAGTACATGGGTGGAGATTGGGGCTTAGAGTGAATTTGGCTAAAATGATCTGTGTTCTTTGAGACCTTTAAACAAAGTTCATTCTACAGTGATCTGGTGGTAGAGTGGCAGATGATCTACACATGGGGAAGTAAGAAGAATAGTCCAGAACTTTGGAAGACCAACAGAAGTAGAGAGGTTGTTCAAAGTCAGCAGGCTCTGGGCCAGGTCCTGATATTGGATATTGTTTCTTTTGGTTTTAGCATCTTTTCTGCTATCTCCTTTCTCTGGCAGAAGCAGGGAGCTGGGAGACAAGAGGGTCTGAGGTGGGTCCCCTAGAGACTACTGTTAGTGTCTTTGGGCAAGCTGGGTGGGAGGGCGGAGCTGGGAATGCTCCCTTCCCCAGACTTTTTTCACCTATATGTAGTTGGTCGGTGGTAGAAGATGAATTCAGCCCAAGTTTTCCTTGTTTTGGACTCAGCAGAGGAGTTGGGAAACATGAAATGTGGAAGGTGGTTGAGCTTCCAGGGTGAGTCATGCCATAGGAGACTTGATACTGGTTCCATAAAAAAGTAAGGAGTGCCTAGTTCCCTGGAGTCCACCATGTGTCATCTTCATCTTTCTTCCAGGAAGCTCCATAAACCTTCCCTCTTGCACTGACCCCTCTTGGCCATTTCATTCATGTGTTGTTATAAAGTTGATTATAATGTTGGCACATGGGATTGAGGAGGTTTAGCCTTCCCTTTAACTACCTGCCAAAATTTCCCCAAGTGGGAACTATGACTTGGACGTTTGCTTTCAGGAAGGAAATGTTTGAAGTACTTTGAAGCCCAAAGAGACATTGAAACACTAAAATGTATCTAATATCTATATTCTTTGGTTAAACAAATGAGTAAAAAAGCAAAACAAGAATAAATGCATATGTTGTATTGTCAAATGACACCAATTTTGACAGACTCAGTTGTCCAAGCCAGAAACTTTGGCACAATTCTCAATTGATCCCTTCCCCTCGCCCCCACATCAAATGAACCCATGTCTGTCAGGGTCTAAATTCTTGTATTTATCCCCTCATCACATCTTGCCTAGACTCCTTTTGTGACCCCCTGGCTGGTCTCTTTGCCTCTTGTCAGGCCTCCTCCCAGCAGTTTCAGAGGGATCCATCCAGAATGCAAATTTGATTATGACACTCACTTGGCTCAAAATCCTCTAATGCTCTCCTGAGTGTTTGGGATTATCTTCAAGCTTCTTGGCTTTACCCACAAAGTCCTGCAATGACCCATGTCTCCAACTTCACCTCCCATTCCCTCTCTCCTAAGCATTTCCAAACTACTTGCAATTGTCTGAGTACCTCTTGCCAAATCTGTCTCAGTGGCTTTATACCTGCTTGTCTCTTTGCTTGGCATATACTTTCTCTCTTTTAATCTAGCAAACTTTTTTTTGTCCTTAGAAAACTTAGGGCTAATATTATCTCCCCTGGGAAGCCATCTATTACTTTCCAGGGAGACTGAGCTGTTAGCCCTTGCATTCATTTTCCAAGATTGCTATAACTGATTTTCACAAACTAGGTGGTGTACTCTCTCATGGTTCTGGAGGCTAAAAGTACCAAAAAAAAAAAGAAGAAGAAGAAGAAGAAGAGGAAGAGGAAGAGGAAGAGGAAGAGGAAGAAGAAGAAGAAGAAGAAGAAGAAGAAGAAGAAGAAGAAGAAGAAGAAGAAGAAGAAGAGGAGGAGGAGGAGGAGGAGGAGGAGGAGGAAGAAAGAAGAAGATGAAGAAGAAGAAGAAGAAGGAAGAAGAAGAAGGAAGAAGAAGGAGGAGGAGGAGGAGGAGAAGGAGAAGGAAGAAGAAAGAAGAAGAAAGAAGAAGAAGACGAAGAAGACGAAGAAGACGAAGAAGAAGAAGAAGAAGAAGAAGAAGAAGAAGGAAGAAGGAGGAGGAGGAGGAGGAGGAGGAAGAAGAGGAAGAAGTTGTTGTTTCAGTAGGGCCACACTCCCTCCAAAGGCTCTATGGAAGATTCCTTTCTTGCCTCTATTAGCTTCTGGGGGTTGAGGCATTCCTTGGTTGTAGGGTATGAGAGTGAAGAGGGTAACTTCACTCTCTGCCTCTGTCTTCACAAGTCTTCCTCTCTTGTAAATGTTTCTCTACTGTCTCTTATGAGGACATTGGTTATTGAGATCCTTACATCTGAAAATACTCTTTTTTCACAAATAAAGTCACATCCATAGGTTCCGGGAGTTAGGACTTTGACATATGTTGGGATACAAGTCAACCCACTTGTGGTATATATTCCTTATAACACTCTATACCTTTTAGGAGAAAGATTTCCATTCATTGACATTTCTTACTCTCAAGATGAAATGTCTTTCAGAGAAGATCTTCTGTTTGACTTTGTATCTTTGGCTTCTACCATAGGACCTGGCTCCATCTTAACATTAATTTTTTTAAAAAATAGGTAACTATTTATGGGCTGATAGTAGGTCTTTCACTTGCGCTAAAATAGTCAAGTTAGGAGGCAGGAACTTGGACAACATCATCTCTGGTAATCCTCTCTAGCTCAGGAAATCTGTTTTGGCAGTTTTGTTTGGGTCAGAATACATTTTTATGTTAATTGATTTCAAGAAATATCCAGAGGAAGAACTTGGAATCATAAATCATAGGGAGGGGCCCAAACTAGTTTACCTACATTCTAGTGTATCTGCTCTTGTGTATGATGATTGTGTAAACATTTTTTTTTTTTTAATTTTATTGTTGTCGTATTACATCCATCCCCTTTTTGCTCCCCTGGGTCCCACTCCCCACCCACCCATTCCCCCCAAAGTCAATCCCACCTGTTGTCCATGTCCATGGTTCCTTTATACTAGGTTCTTGTCTAAGCTGCTCCCCTTCTTTGCCTCTACCTCCCCCTTCCCCCTACCCCGTTCCCCTGACCACTGAAGGCCTATTCCTTGTATTCATATACTTGGTTCTGTTTTGCTTGTTGTTAGTTTTGTTCATTATTGTCCCTTAATGGGTGAGATCATATGATATTTGTCCTTCACTGACTGGCTTATTTCACTAAGCATAATACTCTCCAGTTCCATCCATGTTGTTGCAAAGGGTACAAGTTCCTCCTTTCTTTCTGCTACATAGAATTCCATTGTGTAAATGTACCAAAGTTTTTTGATCCAATCATCCACTGATGGGCACTTACGCTGTTTCTAGCACTTGGCTATTGTAAATAGTGCCGCTATGAACATAGGTGTGCATAGGTTCTTATGAATTGGTGTTTCAGGATTCTTTGGGTATAGTCCAAGTAGTGGAATTGCTGAATCAAAAGGTAGTTCCATTTTTAGTTTTTAAGGAAACCCCATACTGTTTTCCACAGTGGCTGCACCAGCCTGCATTCCCACCAACAGTGTATGAGGGTTCCCTTTGCCCCACATCCTCACCAACACTTGTTGTTTGTTGATTTGCTGATGATTGCCATTCTGACAGGTGTGAGGTGGTATCTTAATGCAGTTTTAATTTTCATCTCTCTGATGACTAGCGATGTTGAGCATTCTTTCATATGCCTCTGGGCCCTTTGTATATCTTCCTCAGTGAGTTGTCTGTTCAGGTCCTTGTGTAAACATTTTTAAAAAAGATACCAAATGGCTGAAAGGGAGTAGTTTAATATTTTTGAGCATGTACAGTCATTGCCTGGATTTTCCGTATTTCAAATGAGGGATTGACTGACTTTCAAGGGAGGAGCAAATCTTAGGGAATTGGTCAGTAAATTAAAGTGCCCTACATTTATGAGACCTCTAACTTTTATTCTCTGGGCCTCCTTTAGTTTTTTTTTTTTTTTCTTTAAGTAAAATTGATAAGAACATAACCCCAAACCTCCTGATTTTCTTTACATGCTTGTAGTTAGAATTTGCCGTAGGAGTCCAAAATTCCATCTGCCAATTGGTCAGTAAGTGATTAAGGTGGCTGTATAGTTATTGAGAGGGCTAGGTAAGTAAAGCCAACCTATGAAAATCTCATAGTCCTTTGGAAACAGGAAACTTACATTATTCAGGGGGTTTTCATTTTTCGTTACAGAAGGTGAATGCAAAAAGACACTTCTGACTCCTGTTTACCCACTGCCTCTTCTCTTTGAGGCCTTCCATCCCAATCCACCTAACAAGACTGTTTTGTAAAAGAACTGATCAATGATGTTATTTTTGGAAAAGGGAGGATGCAACTATCTCTTGATTCTGAGTAAAATACATGCAAAGGCTTAAGTGTTCTCAGTCATTGCTGTCCTATGTCACTGACAAAAAAAGAGTCCTGAATGCCAGGCTTCCATCGCTTTGTAGAGCTGACTACACCACCAGTATTTCTGAGGACCCTTTGCAGAAGAGAGGACCTATTTACTCTCTGCATAGACATCACCTGCTACCAGTTGGTCTGGCATTCTGGAATCAAAGCCTCTATAATCTTGGAGGTCTTTCCATCTTCAGAGAAAACATCATCATACTAATCTCTCTTTCAACTTCTCACCACTTCTTAACATCTTTCTTCATTCACTGCCTTACTATCAGCCTCCTGGCTGTTTTGTAGGTCAAGGAAAAGAAAGAATGTCTTCATAGGGAATATATTGTTGAGGGGAGTAGCTCCAGATGAGGGTGAAGGTCAAGGAGGAGCTAGATCATGCAGAGCTTTGTTGGCTCGGTTAAGAATTTGGCCAATGAAAAGTTACTGAAGGATATTAAAAGCAGGGACATGGGGGACAGAGGGGAGCAAAAAGGGGATGGATGTAATACAACAACAATAAAATTAAAAAAAAAAAGCAGGGACACACATGATCAGATTTTCATTTTTAAATGCTCTGGCTGTGGTGTGGAGTATTGGGGATGGACAGGTGCATGGACATCAATGATGAAAATATCTGCTAGGACAAGGAGGTAACAATAATACAAATTCAAGATACTTAGCAGGTCAAGTTCACTGGGTTTGGTTGGAGAAAGGAAATAAGAATCACACGCAGGTGTCTTGTTTGAATAGCTGGGAGGTGGTGATTTTACTTACTAAGATGGGAAAGGTTAGAGGAGAGGCAATTGGGAGAAAGATCATGAGCTCAATTTTAAACATATTGAATCCAAGTGTTTATAAACCACCCACGTTAGAAGTCATTGAAGCAGTTGAGCCCAGAGCTCAGATAAGAAGTCTGGGTCAGCAAAATAAATTTGACATTTAGACGGTATGTAAAACATGGAAGCAGGCAAAATTGGGAAGAATGTTTTGTCTGTTAATGGACATCTTATTAGAATATATCATTTAAACTATAATGAACATAAGACAGTTTACCAGCATCAAATGGAGTGGTGTAAGTTCCATGTATGTCATCCATTCAGGGAAAGGAGAGACCAATGGAAAGCTGGGTAGGTTGGAAGTGTTGGAAATGTTTCAAAGATAAGCCCTTAAGATACATGGAATTTAGATAATTAGACCAATATGTTAGAAAGTTGACTGAGCCTCCTCTGGTGAGGGGAGCTGGAAACGCATGAGGTCACTGAAGAGGACATCTAGAAAAATATTCAATGGTGTTCTTTCATAGTATGATTTGGTTTAAAGTAACATTTCCCAAAATGCAAATATCAGAACATAAGTGAAGGATTATAAAGAAAGTTGTTTTCTATAATCAAATATTCTTAATAAATAGAATATGTGCTGAAACAATAAGAAATGTAAATATTGATCTCTGTTTCTGGTTCCTGATACAGGGCCCTTATAAATAGGGGTGCAAGAAGGATGTAAAACAAACAGATACCACTAACAAATTAGAACATATCTTTGCAAAACAATGAAGTACTGGTTCAATGATGGCCGGGATTTTGTGAAGGGTCATTTCTTTCATTATTGGTGAAATAAAGGCTGATACAGCCTTTCTGAGAAAAAAAAAACCTTATAGAAGTTAATTTTCTAAGGAGATTAAAGAAATTTAAACAAAAATCATATAGAAATATTTTGTCAAAGGGTTATCAAATACATCGAAATTTTAAAAATAATCTATCAACCAATGTAAGAATGGTTTAGTAAATTAGGACATATTGATCTTAGGAAATATTAAAGTCATTTTTTTAGAGACCTCATACACAATATAAGGTACAGATGTCATATTATAGAGTTGTACACCAAAAATTAATATTAGTAACCAATGCTATCTCAATAAATTTAACAAAAATTTAAAAAAATTCTCCCAAACCAGATATTAGAGAAGATTTAAGGTCATAAGTACATGCTTATATTATACTATAATGCTTTTCAAAAGTAGGATTAGATTAAAATTGTACATGTAATATTGTCTCACTTTAATTTAAAAAAAGGAAAAGCTTTACTGTTAAATAAAATTCAAAGTTCAGAGTGGATAAGTCAATACTCCAAGATCAATTAGCTAGTATTCCTTGGCCTCCCAACTCTCTGTGAGATGAATGAGCATTGCTGTGGATTATTAGCTTCATGTCCTTGACAAGTTATTTAACCTCTCTGACTTTCATTTTACTCACATACAACTTAAAAGATAACACCATGAACTCAAATATAAAATATTTTTGAATGTTTACTATGCACTGGGCACTGTTCTAGACCATGGGATTACAGCAGTGAGCAAAGCAAAGTGCCTGTTCCTAAAAAGCATCCATTCTGATGGCAGGAGGACAGGCAATGGCAGAAATAGACAAATAAACATATACTGTATTGTTGGTGATGAGTGGTACAAAGAAAGATGAAACAGAGTAAGGGGACAGAAAGAAATGAAACAGGGTACAGAGCAAAGGTACTATTTTTTAGCAGGGTGGACAGGGAAGATCTCTGGTGAGGTAATGTTTGAGTAAACATCAACATGAAGTAAGAAAACAAATAGCATGGATACCTGGGGAAAGAGCATACAGGCAGAGAAAACAGTAAGTACAAAGGCCCTGGGGCAGGAACCTTCTTGATGTGTTTAACAGTCAGGAAGCCAGTATGACAGGAATAAAAAGGGCAAAAGGGAAAGTGGGAGGGGATGAGGCCTGAAAGGCGACCTACAGGATCATGTAGGACCTTACTGGCCACAGCAAAGACTTTGAGTTTTATTCTAAATGAGATGAGCAACAACTGCAGGGTTTTAAACAGGAACATGATTGATAGTATTTGTCCTATTGGTAGAGTTTTTGCAAGGAGCAAATGAGGTAATGCATATGAAATTGTTTTATGAACCAAACACTGAAGTTCAAAGAACATTTCCAGGGTCATGTAAATGGCCAGGCCATTGCAGAGCCAGAATAGAGCACAGCATCTCTGACCCCCAAACCACCCCTCTTTCCATGGCATTTTGAGTGTCTCTCAGAGAGCATGGGGTCCAGGGTCAATCTAGGACCAGGCTGAACCCTTGACTAAGTTCAAATTCTCTTTCCCAAGCCTAAGTGCTTTGTGAATCTCATTGTCCTGGCAACATTTGACTTTTGGAAGAAGCTACAGGAATTTGTGATCTTAAATGTGTAGAAAAAAAGGAGTGGGACAATCCAAGGCAATTCAATCCTGGGCAGTAAAGACTGTCTTAAATTAAATACAGACCTCTGCTCAGGGCTGGACTAGAGATGCTAAAACATCAGGATTTAGGAGGAAAAACCAACAACTATGATAGGTTTTGGAGAATTCCCTTAATATCTATTTAGGAAGCCACAGAGTGGCCAAAAAAACAATAGAGTCAGAATTTTATAAAAATTCATGGTTGCTTATATAGTTTTAGGCATGGATTAAGCAGATATAATAGTGCATTAATTGGGAGTCCCCAGTTCCTACCGAGGATTTATATCTGGTGAGGGCTCATCCTGGTCTCCCCTTTGTATGGACAGACTCACATGACCCTGGAGGGTCAGCAGGGGAAGCCACACTGCAGTTTTTGCCTACGGAGCCCAGGGTTGGCTGTCTGGCACTCTTGTATCTTTGCTGTGTAAGATAGGTTGACTTTACTTCTCTTCCTTTTTTTTTCTCTACCTTCCTCTTTTCTTGTTTCTCTTTCCTTTTTTCTCCCTTCTTCTCTTTTGCCATGAGCAGAGGATATTAACAAACATCTGATTTGCCCTCTATTAAAGTTTTAATCGTTCATAATTACCTACATATCATAACCCTGAGTCCACCCATTAAAGGAAATACCATTACAGAATCTGCATTTCCAATAAAATATACCCTATATGCCTACTAAGTAGTTCTCATAAACCATAAACTCTTAAGAAAATAAAGTGTCATAATCTTTTTAAATGAAACTTCGTTGGATTCCAACTGTATAAAAGCCATAATGATGAACAATCTGTTAGTGAAATTATGTATCTTAACCAAAAGTATGATTTTCCCAGAAGTGACAGGCAATTGATATTCCAATTTCAATTACTTTAAATAGGTAAGTCTTAAAAACATAACCACCTTAAGGTGTGTATCTTTCAAATAATTCTTATTGTAATCTAAGGTATCTTTGCCAACAGTTTACTCCTATCTGAGTCTCAGTAGATTCAGAAATAAAAAGATTTTCTCTAAAAGCATAGAAGACATGGGATACAATTGGAAATGTGTATAGGATGTGTATATAAAACACACACACATACATACACACACACACACACACACACACACACACACTTATTCTTGCTAGAGAAGCTCACTCTGGGGGTTTCCAAGGGCAGAATCAGGTCCAAGTAGTGGAAGTTTCAGGAAGACAGATTTCAGATTCCTAAGAGAAGAACTTTTTAAACAGTCAAATCTGCACACCAACAGAATTGGCTGCATCACAAAGTTCAGTAAAAGGCTGTTTTGTTTTTTTTTTCCTGAGGACTTTGTAAATGCCAGAAGCTTCCAATGACAGGATTGTTATAAAAAGCACCTTATTTTATGCCTGCCCACTTAAAAACCATGCTTTATAAAAAGTAAAGAAGGAGCTGCTGTCATGGCACATGGTGAGTGTAACCTACAGAGCTGAGAACAACTGACTGGTTGGTGATGGCGCAGAAGCCACATGGACAGGATCAATACAGATTGTGATCAATAATGATAGCAACCTTACAATGCAGGAGTCATGAAGGGTTTCACATATTTATATATCCTGAACAGTAGCTAGTGCTTGGAAATATTTAATTGTGATTATGCAACGTTATTATATATAATGCATCCCCCTGTCCCCCCTGCCTCGCCATACACACCTTTAAAATCTTTTGCTTTTTGGGATCTAAAACTGAAAAATGACCAAAAAACCAAAAAAAAAAAAAAAATACCCCACTCATTCTTGTCAGGTCAGATCCTGAGCATCCTAGATAGGTAATCACTAGTTGTGGTGAGCTCCCCACTTCTGGAAGTGATCAAATAGAAGGCAAATGAATATTGCCAGGAACATTAAATGAGGGGTTTCCACTTTGAGCAGCTAAAGGAAACTGATAATATGCTTTGAAGCTGTGAAATATTTTACGCACACAGTTAAGTCTAAAGAATAAAACAATGTATACCCATGTAACCATGACACAGTTTTGTTATAAAGGACATTTTGCCATATGGGCTTCAGGTTGTTTTATTTTTTTTTTCCAAATGTCATTACAAATGCAATTGAAGCATATGTATAGCTCCTTCTTTCACATTCTTGCTCCTTCCCTTTCTACAGTTACACAATATTCTGAACTTGATAGTTATCATTTTCATGGATATTTTTGTGTTCCTACTGAGCATATCAATATTATGTAGTATTTTTTCATGTTTATAAACTATCTAAATGGTATTCCATATTTTTTGTTGCATGCTATTTTAGTCAGCATTTTATTAATTTATGGAGTTATTTTTAATTTAATTTTATTGTTGTTGTATTACATTCATCTCATTACCCCCCTCTGCTCTCCCCTTCCTCACCCTCCCAGCATTGATTTTAGATAGATTCATTTTGATATACGGAGCTCTAGTGCATTCATTTAAACTGAATCACCATATTTCTTAGATTAGCCTATTATTATTTATCTATCATTTTTTCTATTTAAGGGCATTGAATTTGATTCCCTATTTCCTGCTACCTGTAATGAAGTTATGAATCATCTTACATGTATTTAGGAGCATTTATGTAAGAATTTCTGTAAGTAAAAGGAATTACTTACTCTTTGATGATACATATCTCTACAGGTTATCATCAAATTGTTCTCTAAAATGACTGAATTAATTTGTAATACCACTAATTACCACATTACCATCAGCTCCTGCTGATTTATTTAACAGGTTTTAATATTAGATAATTAATTATGAAATGGTGTTTCATCATAGTTTTACATTTAAATTTAGTCAAATATATTTTTCAATGTGTGCTTTTTTGTTTTATTTAAGAAATTCTTCTCTACCCCACAAGATAATAAAGACAACCTTTTTCACTAAAATTTATAAATGATTGCTTTTCCCTATGAGCCTTGAAACTACCTGGAATTTATTTTTTAAATGTAGACTGCAGCAAGGACCAGTTTTCATGATTTTTTATATGATGGTTTTATTTACCATTTTGGGTGTTATTAGTAAGAATGAGTATCTTTTCCTTTGTTTATTGGCCATGCGGTTGTTTGGTCTTCTAGTTTGCTCATTTTTTCTATTGAATTGTTTATTGATTTATAGAAAGTCTTTTTATATTATAGATGCTGTCCTTGTTAATCGTATGCATTGCAAATAGCTTCTCCCAATCTGTGGCTTCTTTTTATTAAGATGATAGCATCCTATGATGAATATTTGCATTGTTTTAAGTGATAGAATTTACTTGTAAAACATGGATCTGCTCTATATTCTTTAGCAGTGGTGCAGTTTCTTAATTGATTCATTAGATCAACTTTGCTCAATGTGGTTTTAAATTTTCTGTAATCTGCTGAATTTTTGTTATCTTTCATTATCAATTAGAGTGTGTTATGTTGAAATGTCCCCTAGGGTGGAATATTTTTGAAAATTTACCATATACCAAGCAGGAAGCATGTCTAATTCTGTTATAAAAATCACATATTCTGACCAGAATGCAATTAATTTAGAAATACATATTTTTAAATCACCGAACTTAACCCTATATGCTTGAAATTAAAAAAGAAATATTTCTTCCCCAAAACTCGTAGGTATGAAAAGAAATAAGAAAATAATTGGAATTTAATGATGACAGTTAAATATTGAATTTGTCAATTTCTCATGTAGTTCTAACAATATTTTGTTGTTATTAGTTGTCTGTTGATTTAGAACTGGTGGATTGTTTCATTTATTTAGAATGAGTTCTTCCCTTTTTGTACCACCAGTTCAGGCATGCTTCAAGAAAATGTTGTTTAATGTATTTACCAAGCTTTAGTATGTCTTCTATACTTGGAAAGGGGTCTTCTCCACATTGTTCATTACTGCCAGAAATGGAAGTGCCTCTTAAATTTTCTGTGTAGACAATCCTATTTTCTGGAAATAATGAATTTTGGCTATTTTCCTTTCAAATTCTTACATTTTTATTTCTGTAATTTCCCCCCTTATTGTACAGTTAATGTCTTTAGTACAGTGTGAATAAAAATTTAGGAACTCAGTATCCACTTTTTAAAAAATCACAATGTTATCTTTTTTAAAAAAGAATTTATTTATTATTTCCAGAGAGAGGGGAAGGGAGAGAGGTAGAGAGGGAAAGAGACATCAATGTATGGTTGCCTTTCACCTGCCTCCAGCTATGGACCTGGCTGGAAACCTGGCTTGCAACCTGGTTATGTGCCCTGGCTGGGAGTTGAACCAGCGACCTTTGGGTTTGCAGGCTGGTGCCTTATTCATTGTGCCACCAGCCAGAGCAGTATCCTTATTTTATTCCTGATTTTTGCATGGAATGCCTTTGATATTTTATCCATAAATAGGATATTTGCTATATTTTTGAGGTTGATACCATTTATCAGATTAAAACAAGTTTCCATCTGTTCCCATCTTGCTAGAATAATTAAAATTCAATTATCTAGTGCTTTTCTATCTCAATTCAAATAATTGTGTGTTTTTTCTCCTTTAACCTTTGGATGTGCTAAACTCCATTAATAGAGAGCTCCCAAGTTAAACATAGTTCTGGTATAGAGCAATATGATGCTGCCTTATTTTATTTTATATTATTTTATTTATTTATTTTTAAAAATTTTTATTGTTGTTGTATTACATCCATCCCCTTTTTGCTCCCCTCTGTCCCCCTCCCCACCCACCCATTCCCCCCAAAGTCAATCCCACGTGTTGTCCATGTCCACGGTTCCTTTATACTAGGTTCTTGTCTAAGCTGCTCCCCTTTCTTGCTTCTGCCTCCCCCCTCCCCCCAACCCCTTTCCCCCTGACCACTGAAGGCCTATTCCTTGTATTCCTATACTTGGCTCTGTTTTGCTTGTTGTTAGTTTTGCTCATTATTGTCCCGTAATGGGTGAGATCATATGATATTTGTCCTTCACTGACTGGCTTATTTCACTAAGCATAATACTCTCCAGTTCCATCCATGTTGTTGCAAAGGGTACAAGTTCCTTCTTTCTTTCTGCTATATAGAATTCTATTGTGTAAATGTACCAAAGTTTTTGGATCCAATCATCCACTGATGGGCACTTAGGCTGTTTCTAGCACTTGGCTATTGTAAATAGTGCCGCTATGAACATAGGTGTGCATAGGTTCTTATGAATTGGTGTTTCAAGATTCTTTGGGTATAGTCCAAGTAGTGGAATTGCTGGATCAAAAGGCAGTTCCATTTTTAGTTTTTTAAGGAAACCCCATACTGTTTTCCACAGTGGCTGCACCAGCCTGCATTCCCACCAACAGTG